>MUZC01000924.1:42322-62297 GCA_002072015.1 Radix auricularia
TTTTTTTTTTTCATTTTCAGAAACTTAGATACTTCGCTTTGTACACAGGTAGACGAGAGAAATCGATTATATTAAAATATTTTACAACTCTCCAAGCATTTTTTTACTTTCATTGACCATCATATTTATAACTCCGAAACTGAAACTGATTTCTTTTTCTTTGTATTTTTCTCTCCACCACTTCTAGGCACCGTGTATCTGACTGTATCTATACGATACTTAGATGAGCTCAGAGCACCAACACCTTTAATAAACCCGAACTTGAGGAGAAAATTCTCAATAAGTTGGTTTGGAACAAAAGTTCTCCAACCCTAAGTTACGCCTCTGCGCAAAACTATAGATAAATCAGGGGCGTTTGCGTTTTCTTCTTCCTGTTGAAATACTGTTGGATCGACGAAGTGGATGGTAATGGATGTGTGCATTGAAAGGGAGGTGGGGGGAGAATTCAGGTAAAAGAGGAGGGGCACCTTTCATTGTAAATTGTCGATAATATATTTTGACGGGGAGCATAGTAACGCCTCCATGTTTCACCATTAAAATTGACCCGCGAAGCACGTGTTTGAGAACCCTTGGATTGACGAAATCCCAATCTCGGATGACACACAGCATTATTTTTTTTCTAGTTCGTTGTGGCCCACATGAGCTAAGTGTGTCGCGATTAGAGGAACCGTGTGTGTTCTTGGAAGGCTTTCGGTTAAATATTACTTCACATTCACGGGAGAATGAACCGCTTACTGGGTGATGGCACACACGTTTTAACGTTGACGTTGAAATAAGTGCGTTTACCGATCTGTTTACCGACCTGTGCGTGGAGGTGTAGTGTGAGATTGATGTGGGGAAAAACATGGAGAATACCACGGAAAGCTACGAACAGGTGGGTGCCAGTTTACCTTCTCTCCAGAATATTTAAGGATTTTGAAACTACTTTACCTTAGAATGACTTCCTTGTGCCAGTGTTTGAAACTCGTGTGTGTGTGTGTGTGTGTGGAGTGAGGGGGGCTATGGCGGATTAAGGGGGGGGCAAACGGGCTAAAGGCCAGAGGCCCCCGACGGTTTGGGGTCCCCCAAACCTTTTATATTTTATAATATAAAAGTGTACATATGTTTGAACGAAAACTTGAAAATAGAATAAATTTATAAATATTATCTATTGGTCATAGATCATTCAGACCTGATAGTCCTAATATATTATATTTTTAAAATTTCTCAATTTAAACGGCTCCTGTAACATACTGGCGAACACTTCAAATAGTTATTTGTTTGTGTTCGTTTTTTTTTCATTATCAATATTGACTTACAATCTTATATTAGCTGTTAACAATCATTTTATTTTAAGGAATGCTGGCTGGATATGGCCCCCGTTTGATTGCAGCCCGGGGCCCCGTGCAGTCTTAATCCGCCCCTGGAGGGGGGCACATTAGCCTTTTCGGCTATAACAAAAACATGTCTATAAATGTATAACATAAAATAAACTATAACTATGTGTTTACCCGTGCCTTAAAAACTATTAATGTATGATATAGTTTAAACTTATTAAAGTAGCTTAACCAGAGCCCCATAACATAGTTTGGCCGCACATAGTAAACACTAAACCATAAACACAGTGTATTATCTATAGGTAGTTTAGCCTCAGACGTACATAAGTTTAATACTTAACCCTAATTATAGTATATTACAAAGGTCGTCCAAATAAATGAGTGCGAGATATTATGACCCAGAAACTGACTTTTCTAGACAAAACCACGTGCCAGGGAGACCCTGAAATTATTTTGGGATACACAACCGCTACAAGATAGTATAATAAATAACCTGTTGAAAGATCGTATATCTAATCGGGTAAATGACCGTATAATTAACCGGCTAAAGTAGCGTCTGCGGAGGTCCTCCTCCAACAGCAATGGGTTGTAAGCAGGGGCGGATCAAGATTGCATGGGGCCCCTGGCTGTCATTCACCCTGCGGCTCGGTTCAGCCATATTTTTAATACAATTTAATAGGTTTGGGGCCCGTAAATTATCCGGGACCCCTGGCTTTATTTAGCCCAGTCAGCACCCCCACCCCCCCTTAATCCGCCATAGGTTGTAAGAAAATGACACACGTTTCCTTTTTATAGAGATTAGTGTACATGGTCACCCAACGATATAATGATTCAATATAGGGAAGTGTAGTTAGATAATTGTACATGTTCACCCAACGATATAATGATTCAATATAGGGAAGTGTAGTTAGATAATTGTACATGGTCACCCAACGATATAATGATTCAATATAGGGAAGTGTAGTTAGATAATTGTAGGCCTACATTGTCACCCAACGATATTCAATATAGGAAAGTGTAGTTAGATAACTGTACATGGTCACCCAACGATATAATGATTCAATATAGGGAAGTGTAGTTAGATAAGTGTACATGGTCACCCAACGATATTCAATATAGGAAAGTGTAGTTAGATAATTGTACATGGTCACCCAATGATATGATTCAATATAGGGAAGTGTAGTTAGATAATTGTACATGGTCACCCAACGATATAATGATTCAATATAGGGAAGTGTAGTTAGATAATTGTACATGTTCACCCAACGATATAATGATTCAATATAGGGAAGTGTAGTTAGATAATTGTACATGGTCACCCAATGATATAATGATTCAATATAGGGAAGTGTAGTTAGATAATTGTACATGGTCACCCAACGATATAATCTATGGCGGATTAAGGGGGGGTGATGAATGGGACAAAGCCAGGGGCCTCCAGTGATTCTTAGTGCCCAAAACTTATACTGCATAATAAAGGTGGCTGAACGGTACTGGACCGGGTCCTTTATGTAATTTCAGCCAGGAGCCCCGTGTGCAATCTTGATCCGCCCCTTGATATAATGATTGGATGCAGGGAAGTGTAGCTTTTTTTATATATATATAAAAATTTTCCTTAACATGCTGAACATTTAAACTTTAAAACACGATTCACACGTAAAATTCATCAAAGGTTATTTTAAAAAAACAAAAAAAAAAACTAGTCTATTGTCTATTTCCCGGTGACAGAAATATTCAGATTCTCTACCCAAGTTCATTGATTCATGTGATCTTAGTTTGAATCTTATGCTAGAATTTCTTGTGTAAAATCTCTTCACGAAACCGTTAATCTGACAGTTCTTAACGTTAAGATATTTGAGCCGCATTTATTTATTTTCTCATTCCGACCGATGGGCTGCGGGACTACAACATCTACGTCATCAACCACTGGCTCCTCCTCGCCATTGTTCCCATTCTCGTGCTGCTCTCGTTCCTGGAGAAGAGAAAAAGCCACCGAGATATCTGTCATGGCCGCCCGGGCCTCATCATACCCTTCTCATTCCTCGACGGCTTCGACAACCGGACGGCCTACGCCATGGCCTTCGGCACCATCACCAGCACCATCGTCTCGCTGATCACGTCGGAGAACACGCTGGGCTTCGAGCTGCCGCTGTGGGGCAAGGCGCTGTACGTCTACCTGCAAGCGTTCATCGGCTGCCTCACCTGCTTCCCGTTGTTCGCCTGCCTGTCCACCAGGTACCGGGCCGTGGGCGCCGCCATCTGCATACTTTACTCGGCGCTATGGCTCAGCCTCAACGTGGTGCAGACGACCAAGAATGTCCAAGAGAGCGCAAACAACACCCTGTGGTTCACCACATCGCAGGACCCCACCCTGCTCAGCTTGGCCAAAGCCAGCGCCGTGCTACAAGGTCTCCCGTCCATCTGCTGCTACATGGTTCTTATCGGCTACTGCATCTTCATCCTGCAGCGTTGCCTACGCACGGGTGTCTATTTGAACAAACATATCCCAGGTACCGTCAAACCACACCAGGAAGAACACGTTAGGTGGGTTTTTCGAAAATCCAAGGACAAGGCCTTGACCTCTGGAGGTTTCATGTTACATAAAACATTCGTAGAGCGCATGCACGACGACAGGAAGCTCAAACTGTTGACCAGCCTTCCGTTCTTCAAGTACCCGACTCGAATATTCGCCATAGCGTTTGTCCAGTTGAACATCATCTACTGGCTCGGCATGCTGCTTATTTCTGGCACGATCCAGGTGCTCTACGTCATCTTTTTATCTGTTATGAAAAAGAGCGAGATCACGTCTGCCGACCGTGAACAAATCGCCATCGTCTGCATCTGCGCTGCGGTGTCGCTCGTCGTTTCGATTTCCAACTCCCTGGTGCACATCTTTCTGGCCACGAGAAACTACCGCTACCACATCCTGAGAATTTACCAGGGCGACAAATCCTTACTGCCCAGCGTCACGGCGGCGTCGTCCCAGTACGTGCTGACCAGCAGCATGATCTACCCGGGCTACCAGATCGCCTTCATGATGTGGGGCCTGGTTCTCAGCTTTAGTTTCGTGCTAATGATCACGCTGCTGATCACCGAGCCACTCTACATACTCTCTACCCTCGATGAGCTGGGGCCGTTCTTCCGCAAGCTCGGGGAGCTCCTCAGCTTTCCCGCCACGATGCTTCTGTTGTTTTATATCCAGGTCTTCGTCAGCAAAAAACTGTTGCTCCAAGACAAGGTGAACCCTTTGGACAGACACCCGCCCCTCAACGTTAACAACAGGAAGCTGTACGAGCTGGTCAACTACTACTCCATGTTTACCAACATGGCGGTCGGGTTGTTTACTTGTCTGTTTCGGATAGCCCTGAGCGCGTTCTTCGGGATATTTTCGGTGGACCGCCTGGACAAAAGCGTCTTCACTCGGGACATGGAGAAGTTCGACAACGGCTACAGGGCGTACCTGTCCATGCTGCTGGTGGACAACGCACACAACAACCCGAGCATGAGGGTCTTCGCGCACCTGCTGTGGACGAGAGCCCTGGCGGCTCGCTTCAGGAACGGTCAGAGTGAGCCGGGATACCGCGACGAGACGCCTCTGAGTCTGCCGAGTCCCCGGCTCGGTCGCAGGTCGTACGGTGCAGCGGCGGCGCCGGCTCCCACTGTTGTGGAAGGTTTCGAAAACTCCTGGACGCACTACGAGCTCGACAACTGCGTTGTGTCTAAACCAGCGCGGATTCGTTGGTTCCTGGCCTTCACACTGATACACAACCCACAGTTGGGGCGGCTCAGGAAACACTGCCTGGCGCACTCAGAGGACAGCAGCCTCATCAATTTGGCGGGGAAAGATTCGGTGGAACACTGTGAAGGAGTTTCATTCAGCTGATCATGGATGGTGCACTTAGGTGGTGCACACAAGTGGTGCACTGAGGTGGGGCACACAAGTGGTCACTCTGGTGACCACTTTATAAATTTGTCAGAAAATGAGAGAATCTCCATCAACCAAACGAGCATGTTTTAGTTTTAAAGCATTACTTTCAAGTTGTATTCACATAGAGAGTATCTCACATAGACTATTGCTAATTGATCTTCCCGGTGGTTTTATTGCATCTTTTCTTGTGTTTAATTTTTGTATGAATCCCATTTGGAGATTACGATACCATCTTTTCAAATTATGTTAAATCTCATGAACTGCAAAAACTGATGACTTTTTCATGTGCCTCCTGGGCCACAATTTTATGTTATGAGATTTGATTAACCAGGGACAGATAAAGATAGACCCTTCACAAAAGCTCTCATCCAGTTGTTTGGTGGACAGCAGACAATGAAAAGATGAAAATGGAATAAGGTTATTGAAGACTACACTACAAAAATGTCAACGTATGTTAATCACGTGCTTATCGAAATAAGCCAATCGATTCTTTGTCCTCATTCGCTACATGGTACAATTGGTCAACATTTCATTCGCGCAAATAACTTTATTATCCAACATAAGGGAAGTCATGTAAATCGTTTTTCAGGGTAAAGAATTAAAAGAACGAACCTACTTTAAGTTGTCAAAGAATAAAGTCGCCGTCTAAATGACTTAACAGATCTGCTTGCTATTAAAATACATTTTATACATTTGTATTATGGTCTGCCATTCATAAGGGAGCCAGAGAGTTGTTTTTTTAACAACTACATTCCATTTATCTGTGATTATTTTTAAATGAAATCTCGTCTTATCATTCTATAGCATGATACGTCCAATCCATTACCACAGAAGATTTGTTTGAAGCAGGGTACCAATAAGAGTGTTACTCTCGTAATTGTTTGGTTGAATTGAATTGAGTGAATTTCATGTCTTAAATTTTTTTGTTGTTACGTTTTTAAAAAAAATGTTGTCCATAATATCATGTCCTCATTACATTCCATTCATCTGTTTACATTTTATTTGAAGAGAAAAAAAAAGGGGTGGGGCCCGCGGGGGAGGACTGTACAAATATTTAAGGGTCATTTCAAGCTAATGGTGTTTCGTACCATAAAAGAAAAATATGCATTTTTTAAACTCCTTGAACAATCTCCTACACTATGTAGACACAGCATTAGTCTGTGGTAAGTTTAGTGTCGATAGATGCTAACAGAGAGGTTGTGAACACATCGTTTCATTCAGTAAATAGCCTAAGAAAATAACAACAAAACAAATAACTTTGAGTTGCACAAGTCAGGAACAACGTTAAGTGATGTGCTACACATGTGTTCTATTATTACTATTATAAAAGATAATTCCAAATATACAATAAATCTAAATTATGCCTAAATAAGGAACAAATCTAGATGCAAGATAAAATATAATAAATTGTGTTTCATTTTATAAAGTTGAAACAATATCTTTTAAAAAGAATTTAAATTAAATTGTTATCCTAACACAAATCTAGATGCAAGATAAAATATAATAAATTGTGTTTCATTTTATAACACAAATCTAGATGCAAGATAAAATATAATAAATTGTGTTTCATTTTATAAAGTTGAAACAATATCTTTTAAAAAGTATTTAAATTAAATTGTTATCCTAACACTGTGTATAGCAACAAAACTCAAAAGAAACAGTCGACTTCGAAGCTTGGTAGAGAAGACAACTCATTTCTTCACTGAATAAAAACATCCAAAAATTTGAATTTAATTTTTATGAGAAAGTAAATAGACTTTAAGACACAATCTATTGTAAAAATATTATTTTAAAAAAACAAAACATTTATCATATTTTTACGTCACTAAATAATACTGAGGTAGTGGTAGATCTATAATAAGTTTTTTTAAAAAAAATTATGTCAGGGTAAGCAGTCTTGTCTCATCTATACAGATGCTCCTTCTATACAGAAGATTATTGTATCCACAGACCATGCAAATCTGTTGGCAAGCGATTCAGCGTTCTCAGGTCACGGCTATGACAGTTCCACTCTAATCCCAGCCGCCTTTGTTTCCCTATTTAGTGTTAGGTACCTATTCGGATCAGGGTGGTCTCAGGGACACCTTTGGCCCCGAGAACTAATCTCTGCTTTCACTGAGATTTGAACCCATGACCACCTGGTGTGAATGCCACGAGACCACCATGTCTTATTCATAACACAATCCAAGAAGCCAAAAAAAGTGATGGATCAATGTAGCTGGTGAATTGGATAACTGACAATGTATCACCATAGAAACATCATAACCCCGTGCCATTATTTGACAAATTTGTAGCCAGCTGGCTTTGGATATCTTGGCTGAACAGCAGGGTACTAAACTACTGAGTATTCAAGAGACTTTACAGATTTATTTTCTGGTTATTAAGTTTACAAATATATAATCTATTTCTGAAAATGGTTATTACTCTTACAAATGTAAATATACATTGACAAGGAATTGCTTTATTATGAAAATTAATTTTAACGGTCTCAATTAAAAATCTGTTTTTTGTTTTTGTTTTTTATTGTTCATTTTTGTATTCCCTAAATTAATTTTTGTCTCATTTTACTTTTTTAAAGAAAAGAAGGTTTTTCAATGAAAAATGTTTACTACAAATCAAAAGATTTACACAAACTAATTGTGATTATTTTGAATTAAAAGCTACAAAATATTAATACAATTATGTTTGGTACACAAAATCTATAGTTTCAATATCCTTTCTTTAAGTCCACTCGGTTAATCAATGGTTTACCAGTCTGGTAGAGCTGTAGATTGGTCAGAAATGTTTGCACAGCCTGAGATAAGAAATGTCATACAAAATTAAATATTGAAATTGGATTCAAGATTAAAATCTGAGATTTATTTATGAAAATACAATAAATAGAGAGCATATTAAAAAAAAAAAAAAATCAGGAAGTAGAAGATTGCAGAATTTTTTTTTAAATATCTCTTTGCTTTGATAATTCTCAAACTATAAAATTTGAAAGTTAACATTTTAAGTCTGATGCTCTAAAAAAATTTAAAAATTATTACACCATCTGGTTTAAACCAGATATTTTACTTATAGAAAAATCTATTTGGGTATTTCAGTTTTGTTAACAGTAAACCGACTAGCTGAGACTTGGTAAGTCTCTGTATATTTCTGAAATGTACAGATTAAGCTTGTTAACGGCTAACCGGTCCTCAGATCAGGATCGGTCATCTTTATTCAGGACCGTAGGACCGTGTAACAAAAAAAAAGAAAAAACTAGCGGTAACGTAGTGAAACAACACAAGCCGTAACGCGCCTCGCGCCTCTCCCTCTCGCTTTGTTACAGTGAGTAAAAGCGATACCACGATCCAGCTGACAAGTAGGTTGGCATTCAAACTAATCAAACCTTCAGTCTCCAAGCTGCAAGCGTGCGGACATGACGCGTTAGAGCCTTGCTTCACTGAAGTTCACAACTAATAGTACTAGTTACTGCTAAGGAATGATTTTTTAAATTTTATTTTAATTTGGTTAGTTGTCGAGGCACTGTGACTGTACGAGAGCTAACAGTGCGCGTTTGATGTCAACAACAGTCAAGGCCGAGGCTGTTTCTATTTATATTTATTATAGTCTGTTTCTTATAAAGACAAAGATAGCTATAAAAGCATATGACCCGTGACCTATCCGCATTTTCTAATCACTGGTTTTGTAGCTATAAAAGCATATGAACCCGTGACCTATCCGCATTTTCTAATCACCGATTTATAGTCCATTCAAAAACATATCGGCGCACAACGCTTAGTGAAGTACATGTACCTATATTACGAGAGGTATTTGAAAGACGTAGCAAAGATACCGGGCGATTAATTGGCCCACAAATTCGAGTTCGGTCTTTTAGTGACAGTTTTCCTGCTAGTCAAAGGCATTTGATTACCACATTAATAGTACGCCGAGTGTAGCTCAAACCCTATTTGAACAGGAAAAAACGGGGAGGGTGAACGTGTGCGCCGCAAAATTAAATTATTCTGGCGATTGAAAAATAATACGTTTTTTAAAAATAAATTCCATTTTATCATCATTGTTTACTCTGTAGCTCTATAATTTTATATTATTATTAATTTTAATACGCGAGTTGACCGGCATCACACACAAGAGAGGCAAACATGACGTCAAAATGGACGGGGCTAGGCATTGGTTTTTTAATGAAAAATTGAACCTGTCCTCTTATTTAGACCGGTGAACTACGAGTCCTCAAAATAAAATATAAAAAAGACAATTAACCATCACTGTTTAGTTAATTTTTTGGATTAAAAAAAAATGCTTTGAATTGAGGGCAATGCGGAAAGAGCTGAATGCAAGCGGGGGAAGCGGGCTTTGATGCCATCAGACGACACCAGGCAACAACATTCTCTTGTTAGTTCTCATAACATTAGGGATATAAGGATGAGCGGTTAACCAGTTAACTGGTCTTTTTTTGAACGGTTAGCCTGTCCTCAAAAACGAGCGGTCTTAACAACCTTAGTACAGATTAACCCATAAGAACATGAGGCCACTGAGCTTGTCCTCAAAGTTATAAAAACTTTATTTTCTTATTTAAAATAGTTTTTAAGGCACAATTCATTTTACTTCAAGCCTCTCTTTCAAATCAAGACACATTATAATTATATTTCTAAAAACACTAGAACTAATTTGTCAGCAGACCTAGAACAATTGAACAATTTGTAATAATTGAAAACTAATCTGTTAGTTGAGTGTGCAAGCAAGTATTGGATACACTATGCTGTATTTCGGTTGAGAAAATGTCAGAAAAATATCATTATAGATTTTTTGAATACATCCCACAAACCTTGTTGACATCAGTAATCCCGCTGACGTGAGGTGTGATTGTCACACCTGGCAACTTCCACAGCGGACTTGAGCTTGGCAGAGGTTCTGTATTAAACACGTCAAGTATGGCGCCCCCTAACCAGCCACGACTGCAAAAGAAAAAAACAAAGCCTGTTAACTTATCTTTCTTCTTTTTTGTGATTACAAGAAAATTGTGTGAGCTCAAACGTGAGTCACAAAGGTTCATCATGCTTTAACCACCGCATGTATGTAATTCCTGTGCTCATATTAATTACAACATTTACTGGCACAAAAGCATGGCACACAAAATTGTTTTATCAAATGATGGTGGAGCTGATGGTCTCTACAGGCTTAGGATAGAACTAAATGTTTACTAGAGATTTTACATGATGAGACTATTTGATTTGTGAGATTGACCTCTACATTCTAGAAAAACTAGAAAGATATTTTAAATTACCAGGGCTACATAACTGGATATTATACAAATATTTATATTTTCCACTTTAAGATGTACCAGAAACTTTCTGGTTGTAAAGAAATTTAAAAAAAACAAACATTAAGAGATTATAAAACATACTTAAGAGCTTGAACTAAGCTTTCATCATCCACAACATCGCCCCGTCCAATGTTAATGAATACAGTTTTCTGAAAACAAAAAGAAAAGACTATTTAGTCAGAATTTTTAAAAATCTATTTCAATAACATACATAATATTTTTTGTTGGTTGTAAATGACTAACTCTGTGAATTGTGGAGACTAAGCAATGTTGTCACCTTCTTTGCACATGATTTGAGAACCTCTCCATTTAAAAGCCCCCTTGTTTGTGGAGTACTAGGCAAGATGTTCACAAGGTAGTCCACTTCAAAAAACATTTCATGCAAAAGGGAAAGGGGCCTAAGAATAAATGTCATAATTAAAATGACAATAAGTTACATTTTATTATTTTTTTTTTCAACATTTTATCAAACTAGAAAACTCATCCTATTTATTTATTTTATTAGTAATATTAGCTGTTAAAAATTGACAAATCAAATTTACATTTTTCTTTATTTAAAACTTTAATTGGACAGGTTAATTAAGTTCAAACAATTTTTAATAATTATATATTTTCAGATTAACCAAAACCAAACTGACATGAAGTAAATAAGGTTTTTCAGATGAGGTGATATTGTATAAGTGAATGCATTCCAGGATGTTTCAATAACTAGAAAAATAATTACAATTATGACGGTTAGAGAAAATTATATCCTTGAAAAATAAATGTTAAAACATGTGAAATTCAACTGCGGCTATGGAATACCATCACAATTTTTATGGATGTGTTAAATAGATCTGATAGCAGATTGGCTCAAATCAAGAATCTAACTCACCTGAAATTATTCACATATTCACAATTGACTTGATCAGAACTGAATCGTTCATCTCTTATGGCAGCCCAAACAGTCATATTTAGTGCTTTACATTGCCGAGCAACTGTGCATGAAAAGTAAAGCATTCCATTTAAATAAATCTGAAAGATTAGTTTTCTGTTTTAGCTGATAAACAGTTTCACTCTTAAGAAGCAAGAATTTTAATGCTGCATCTCAAATTTTACCTCTTAATTTATTTGACACTGACAACTTTTTTACATTTAAAATAATAGATCACGTAGATCTATTCTCCTTTACTTAAAATTTAAGGATTGAAAACACTACCGAATTATATTTATATTATTGGTACATTTTATAGATGAAATAGTTGTGAAATTAAAGATTAATTGCTCCTTTAATAAAACTAACCTTCGGTCCCTATTGTCCCCAGACCTAAAATTCCTATTGAAAGGGAATTAAGATTTCTGTAGGGTTTTACATCAGAGCTGCAAACAAATTATGTTTCAATTTCATTGTTTTTCACTGATATGAGTATTTTGAATTTTTAAACTAATGCTTTGAATTATTATTTAAAAATTTTTATAACAAGAACAATTGGCCTGAGAAAAGAGCAACTTACTCTGATAGTTATTTTAAAGGATTATTACACTAAATAAATAGTTACAGATTTCATTGCAATTATACTGAAATTTTTCTGGCTTCTGAAATTTATAAATTATTTTATAACTTCATAACTTTATCATGGTTTGGTAATTACCACTGAACTTCAGGAGTGAGCATGAAAGTATTTATTATTACGAGAAACTATTAATATGGCTTTAAATATTTTTTTTTGTAACAATGATAGATCTAAATATAGATTCCTACTCATCATAATTCAGCTGGCGCTGTAGGTCATTCATCAAAGCAAAATTTCGCTCTCTTGCAATTATTTGACCAATGACATACTCTCCCATAGACTGACCGAAACCACCTGTCTGTCGGCAGATGATTGCACTTGGCATCTCCTGAAACAAAAATGAATTAAATTGTCATTTGGGCAAAATATTTTACTTAATTGAGTATTTTAAAATATATGAATGATACTAAATTACATTAATATCAAAAATGGTGTTTAAATATGAGAATAAAATAAGAGTTATCTTTTTTCTCTACTAAACCATGATGAAAAAACTTTTATTCTAAAAACTATCAAAAGTAAGCTTTTTAGAATATCACATTTAGTTCTTAAAGAACAAAAAATTTGTGACAGACCTCAACTTTTTCAAATGCCCTTATGATTGGTTCCACACCTTTAAAAATTGTTATTAAAATACTTTGATTGAAACAAAACAAAACCAGAAATAAAATTTACATTTTCAAATAAAAATAAAACTTTTGTAACCACTCAAAATATTTTCAATTCATTAAAGAAATCTATTTACGTGACAAAATGAAATGAAAACAAATCATTACACGGTTGTTCTAACTTTTCAGAGATATGTTTTTACTTTTTAGGTCTGATAGAATACAAAGTCAAAACAGAAATAGGAAAAATGTCTTTGAATTTCTAAGAAAATATTTTTTATTAGTTATTATTTTTTATTTATCCAGACTGCAGAGAGCAGAATGGCCTAATTATTTATAACAATGTGATATTTTGATGTGTCTGTTTAGATAAGTATATTTATTTATTACCTGCAAAGGTGCTCTGCGCCCATTTCAGACTATTTCTTGGATCAGAAAGAACTTGACCTATGACAGATGGATCTGCAAATAGGTATTCAATCTCTGGAATAATCCTTATTCCCTCTTCCGAAAGAGCTGGAAATAATTTGAATTATTAGGAAATATTTAAAATATAGTATAGTAATATATATCAATTGTTAAATAGTTTATAGTTTGTCTGAAATGTGTGCAAATTTGCACTTTTTGCCAGCCTCTTGAACTTGATCTTTTCTATTCTGATCCCATGACAAAACTTAGTGAATGTAGCCTAGCTGTGATGGGAATGTTGATGATGACCAAATATTACTTGTGTTACATTGTGCTATGCATTCAAAATCCCAGGAGGAACAAAATTTGTTGTTGCTTTTTACAAGTCAAGAAACTCATTCTCTGACTTTGGGTTTAAATCTTAAGTTTGCCACACTTTTGTTTCAAATGATTTTGCATTCCAAAAGATAGAAAGATTAGAGAGAGAATTCCAGCAATAAACAAAGGACCAGGGAGTAATTTGTTTGTTTCATATTCATGTTTTTATATATATTATTTTCTATACTCTAATATTAAATTAAAATATTTTAATTACATAAATATTGCCAGAGACAGGGACAATCAAAATTAATATGATTTTACCACACATCAATATAAGGGTTAAAACCTATATCTCCGACCGGCCGACCTTATCGGCGGCCATCCAAACCCTAAAATCTTCAATTTTCCGAAATTCTAAAGCTATACCTAATCCAAACCCTAAAAAATCGGAAGAGACGCAACGCTCCGGTCGGAGATATAGGTTTTAGCCAAGATTTTGTTCGTTAAGTTCGAAACTTTAGTTTATAATGTATCGACAATTAGAGCAACCAATCTTTCATTACCACTAAATTCCACTTTCAATTTTAACCCATAAAGTACCATGTGAATGTGGCTTAAAAAATAGTAAAAACTTGCAGTTTTGAGATGTTGAAAAGGAAAGCTCTTGAACTGTTATATCACCAATGGACTTCCTCAGACAGTTCGCGATATTTGAAACTTTGCTTGCAACAAACACTTTAGCAACTTGTACGTAACTATTAGTTGCCATTGCGAAATTTGCACTCAGACTCAGATGTAACAACTATTTAACGATATATATGATTATTTTGTGATGAATCAGAAATTGAGTAGGTGTGAACCAGTGGTTCCCAGATTTGTCCAAACAGACCCCCAGGGTCCCTGGTACCGTTCAAGGGTCAGTGGAAGATTAAAATTATTTTGGGGGTCATTGAACAACGTCGGAGGTCCGTAGAAGGTTTAATATAAAGTATAAAAATTGTAATCCTTTTTTGTTATGAAAATTTAAATAAAAAACATTAAGTAATAAAATAGTATCTGAATTATTATTTTTTTTACTAATTCTAATTTATTACAGATATTTTGTGCTATCCGTCATGGAATACAATTACAATGATTTACTTAGAAAGAAAGTAGAACTAGGGTAATATCCACAGCTATAACCAATCAAAATAGTTGGTTTATTGAATGTTCAAGTTTGATGCGCACAAAATGCAGAATTAGATCAGAAAAGTACAATTTTTTAAGCATGAATCAACGAGGGCTGCTAAGTTGGGTAATATAGATGTGTTAGGAAATTATATGTATCTAAATCAATTTGAAACATAATTTCCCATGGGAAAAATTGCGTTTATGTTAGGTCTAAGGAAATAAATGATTAATTTCTCGATAATCGTTACAAATTTTATCGATTAAATGTCAATTAAAATAATTTTAATCAATAAAAATTCAATTAAAATATAAGAAAATATATTTTTTTTTCAATGTATTTAAATATAATTAATAAACAATAAAACAGCCCAGATCGCAGGATCTGTGTTGCTGAGGCACATGGTACAACAGTCCATAGCAGTTAAAAAAACTTCAATATATAATTTTTCTATGTCTTTGAGAAAGGGGAATTATCTCAATTAAACAAAAAAAAATGTAAATTACCTGTTTTTGTTACTTTCCTTGAGACGTTTAGCTTTAATCCAAATTAACAATTAATTCATGAAATTAATAGTTAATTTTTAAAAAGTTAACTATTAAATTTAAATTTATCGTTACCAGCCCTATTTTATATATTTGAAATGCCTGTCCTGTCTGTTCATGCTTGATCATGCCACTCCTCCTGAACTATACCAGATAGAGGGCTTGGGTCTTTTGCAAATACGTTGTGTGGTCCCAATGATGTTCACAGACCAAAAATACCGAAAAATTTTACTGGATTTCCTTGAATTTTTTTTTTTAAAAATCAGTATTTTGTCAATTTCTCATCAACAATAAAATCTATCAGGTTGAAACAAATGCCAAATGATAGCATATAATATTTAGAACAATTTTGGAGAAGGAAGTTTTGAAAAATATCTTTATGTTTGACTCCCATAATTTTAGCACCAATTTGTAGATAGAAATTAATTTTTTCAGTTTCAAAATTATTGAATTGAAAAGAATTTAAATGTGATCTAGAATAAATTCCGTGAATAAAAAAATGGAAATTCTTTGTTGGAAATTGCGTTTAAATGCTAATTTAAAGTTTTAATTCCTTGTTCTTGAAAAGGGCTTTACTGCAGCATTCCATTGAAAAATGTATTAATCATTAACAGTGTTTTGTTACAATATATATGAAAATGAGTGAGCCAAAGAAGAAAAGGAAGAAAATACAGTGTTGTTAAATATTTGAACTATGGCTAAATGGTTGGAAACAGATATAAAAGAGGAAACATTATTTACTGAATTAATAAGATTTTCTGGAGTTAAAGCTATACCCTTGAATTAATGGCATATTTTAAAAATCTGTAGCTAATGTATTTAAATTTATTTGCAAAAATCTTAATGAAAGTTTTTATGGATCACTTCATTATGCCATTTGGCATAATGAAATCAAAAGGAATGCCTTCAATGAGAGATTATTTTATCAACATTGCTTGAAAAATGAAGAAGACTTTAATTGTTTAATTATTCACACAGAAGTACCTTGGTTATCAAATCAATGTCTTTGCTTTCAAACGGTGTATATTTAAATTGATTTTATACTCTCTTCGATTCAGTGTTGAAATCTTGAAAGCAAAGACATTGATTTGTTACACAATTAACTAATAATATGACATAACCCTTTAGGATTGTTTTATTTGCAAATTTGACCAAAGTCAATTGAACTGAAAGGTGACCAATGACCAAAGTCAACTGAACTGAAAGGTGGCCAATGACCAAAGTCAACTGAACTGAAAGGTGGCCAATGACCAAAGTCAACTGAACTGAAAGGTGACCAATGACCAAAGTCAACTGAACTGAAAGGTGACCAGTTACATTTAATTAAAACTAAAAGCCGCTTTGAACATCGCACACACAACAACAACAATAACAACCGACTAGAAATTAGTGCTTGTTGGGATTTGAGGTTGCTACTCACAAACATTGAGTCTGACAAAATGCAATAATAAATTCTAATCACGTGCATCCAAGTCATAAATTGTTTTAAATTTGTATATAAGGTTATAATTGCAATACACACTTCTTCATCAAAATGTTGCTTTTTAGGATTTGTAATTTTTGTTGTGCATTTATGCCATTTTTTTTACTTGGGATTGGGTGAGAACGCTTTTACTATAACAAGGGGTCCATAGGTAAAAAAAATTTTGGGAACCACTGGTGTAAACCATGCATCATGGTGTTTTCTGGGAAAGGGGGGGGGTTCGCCAACTTATACAGTAAATTAACAAAATATTCTCTACAATTAATTTTTTCTTTTTCATTTGATTCTTGGGTTGATATGCTGTGAATTTAATTTGAAATGAAGTCAAATTATTCCTGGGAGTGCAAGATTAGCATGTCCTTTTTGGCATATTATTTTTAAGGGCAAAGCTTGGTTGGTTGAGAAGATTAGCATGTGAAAGAATGAGATCAGTGATCTGAAATGCAATGTCACTGTTGTAATATGATGTGAGTGGGAGTATAAAGAGGTCACCCGTTTCACAATACTCAGCATTTCCGATCAGTTATGGTTCATGACGTGAGAGGTCATGAGCAACACATGGCTATGTTATTATTATTAACACATTAACACTTGTATGGTTGTAATTACTATGCAGAAAACAGACAAGTAATACATTTCTATTTCATTACCACATTGTTAAAAAATACCCATTGAAATTGAAATTCATTTTAGGCGCGTTAAAATACATGGAAACCAGAAGCCATGAGGCCGTACATAAATGACGTCACGCACCAGGGGGAAGGGTCCACACATTTGAAACGAGGGGTAGAGGGTGTTTGAGAAATGTGTCGTCACATTAAAAACGCGCAACTTAAATTAAGAGTTCTTCTTAAACATTTGATTTCTTAAATTTATTATATGAATGAAGTTTTACATGCCTTCTCGCGTGTTAAGATTAAGATATTAGAGTGCAGTCTTACACTAATACATACGCACATTGGCGTCGCTAGGGGGTGCAGTGTGGGCGGGCCGCCCGGGTGACACTACCAGGAGGTGACACCAGACTGTAAAATTCTATATATATTCCCGTTATTTGGCACGGGAAAACTCGGAAGAGTTCTATGGGTTAAATCGTGAGGGGGTGACACCATGAGCTACCGCCCCAGGTCACCATGAGCTGCCGCCCCGGGTGAATCCAACCCTAGTGACGCCTCTGTATACGCAAATGACAAAAATGTTATTTCAAGCATGCTCTTTTTCAAATAAAAAATACAGCTATTTTATGTGGAGGGTGGGGGCGCAAAGCTTTGTCACCAAGAAGTCCACCAGTGAGCACTAAACTCCTAGGTCAAATTTAAATGGAAGCGATTGGTATACCTTTCAGCAGGTAGCTACTGATATCGTGGACCCATTACAAATTAAGTGACAATAAGTTAAAGATGTATTCATACGTTGTTAGATTTTGGCTACTTGTTGGCCTGAAACATTTGTTGTAAAGAATGTAGTAACAGCACAAGATATTTATCAGACCTTGCTAATAAATTTCACTAGAATATGATTCCCAGACCTTGTTAGATGATGGTCCTTATTTTCCTCTGAAGTGTACAAACAGGTGTTAGATTTTTTTAAAAAAGTTTAATCACTCCTCGATTTACCAGTTATTACCACCTTCAACTTAATGGTATGGTAGAAAGATTAAATGACTCACTTAGAGAAATGTTAATAAAAGTGTCATGTGATGAACCTAATAATTGAGCATTTTTTTCACTTATCGGGAGACTCCGAATGAGACCACGTCAATGTCACCATAGAAAGGTTACAGAGGACCAATCTCGATATTAATATATATTCAGAAAGGTTACAGAAGACCTATCTCGATATTAATATATATTCAAAAAGTTCAGAAAGGTTACAGAGGACCAATCTCGATATTAAAGGTTACAGAGGACCAATCTCGATATTAAAGGTTACAGAGGACCAATCTCGATATTAATAGAAATGTTACAGAGGACCAATCTCGATATTAATAGAAAGGTTACAGAGGACCAATCTCGATATTAATAGAAAGGTTACAGAGGACCAATCTCGATATTAATAGAAAGGTTACAGAGGACCACTCTCGATATTAATATATATTCAGAAAGGTTACTGAGGAACAATCTTGATATCAATAGAAATGTAATAGAGGACCAATCTCGATATTAAAGCTTACTGAGGACCAATCTTGATATTAATAGAAAGGTTACAGAGGACCAATCACGATATTACTAGAAAGGTTTTAGAGGACCAATCTCGATATTAAGATAAATACTCACATGAAAAGAAACTCTAGCATTACTTTACTGAGCTGAAAGAAGAAGATACTAAAAAAAAACATCAAATCAATTCTCTGCTTTGCTCAGTGTAGCCCTACATTTTCAAAAAATAACAAGATGAATTCTTGGATTTGCAGAATGATTTCTTAGCGCGTGAATCGCCTAAATAAAGAATTGATCATATTTCGTGTGTGTTATGTATCAATAATCCAAAATTTTATGATGTTTTCCTTTCAAATTTTCTGCAGGCAAATGCCAACAAATAAATTAAATGTTGAGGTTTTTGTCAACGAAAACTCACCCACAAATTTTGGGGAGGGTTAGTAACAATAGCAACATGAACTTTCAATCAATACAATTAAATAATTATTGGACAAATTTAAAATAAAAATTGTATTTAAAATCTAATTTCGTGCTGTTTTTTTAAATACGTAATTTAAAAAATTTCAATTGTTTTGGGGTTGTGGGTCACTTGACTTTTATTTTTTTTTAAAGTCTGGGAACCTGTGGTCTAGAATGTTCAGCCTCATTCTGAGACTGCTGGACTTAGTACATTTATGTATAATTTATCTAGGCAATTAAAAAAAAATACACATCACAAGTATTCACCAATTAAATGCTTTGCAATGTTAGTTCTTGACTATTGGATATTTTAAGTAACGCAAAACAATTTTATTTTTGCCATTCATAAAGGTAATGATGAAACTCAAAGCACTTGGTATAACGTTAACCAGGATTATAATTATTATTTTAGTACTAGATTGTGCCAGGCGCCGTGGCGCCTGCGGCGCCCCCGTTTTTTGGGCGCCTACGGCGCTGGGCGCCTACGGCGCCAACCTTTTTTTTAAAGACCAACTAACTTGTCCTTTTTTGATAGATTGTGCCGGGCGCCGTGGCGCCTGCGGCGCCCCCTTTTTTTGGGCGCCTACGGCGCCAACCTTTTTTTTTAAAGACCAACTAACTTGTCCTTTTTTGATAAATACGAATTATTAAACTTTATGAAATGTACGCAAAGTATTTATTTAATAATAATAATAGGGGTTGTATTTTGCGCACCG
>MUZC01000924.1:62540-84412 GCA_002072015.1 Radix auricularia
CGGCACCCCCTTTTTTTGGGAGCCTACGGCGCCAACCTTTTCTTTAAAGACCAACTAACTTGTCCTTTTTTGATAAATACGAATTATTAAACTTTATGAAATGTACGCAAAGTATTTATTTAATAATAATAATAGGGGTTGTATTTTGCGCACCGTATTTTGCGCACCGATGCACACCAAACAATGACGTCATCCTATTAAATATTTTTACAGTGCTCATCAAAACACGATTTTTCAACTAAACTAACTGCTGTAGACTGTGGTACATCTCTTGCGTTACGCGTTACGTTACAAACATACCCACACCACTGGGCTATTATATATATAATAGTACGCCATTTTTAGATCATAGGAAAGGCCTATGTCGTGTCATAATAACACGATTACAGAGTTAAGGGCACAATGCAGCTCGATGGAGCTACGTCAGACTTTCCAGTCAGCAGCGGAGTTAAACAACATTGTGTACTCGCAACAACATTGTTTGCAATATTCTTCTCTGTACTGCTTCGATACGCATTCAATGATAGCAGTGAGGGAATCTGGTTACACACCAGAGCTGATGGAGGACTTTTCAACACTGCCCACCTCCCAGCCAAAACCAAAACGACAGATGTCCTAATTTGAGAGCTACTCTTAGCGGACGATGCGGCACTAACAGCACACACAGAAACTGATTTGCAACAACTCGTGTCAAGCTTCTTCAACGCCTGCAAAGAATTTGGTCTGCAAATCTGTTAGAAAAAGATAAACGTTGTAGCCTAAGGCACAAGTTCACCTCCTACCATCAATATCGACAATGAAAACTTGGAGGTTGTAGACAGCTTCACCTCCTAGGGGTCCAAGGTCTACAATCCACTGTCCCTCGGGGACAAAACAATAGAACTGGCAAGGCAGCTGCCACAATAGCTAAACTAAATAAACGGGTCTAGCTACACAACAATCTAACGGAGAAAAACAAACCACTTATACATCCCATTAGCACAAACTTAATAGCTTCCACTTGAGGTGCCTGCGCCACATTCTTGGCATAAATCGCAGGAAAAAGTTTCAAATAGTGATGTCCTGATGCGTGCCTATCCCCAAAGCATGTTCTCAATCGTTTTAGTGAAAGTCGCCTGAGATGGCTAGGACATGTAAAAAGAATGAGTTCTGGCCGCATCCCTAAAGACCTCCTACATGGAGAACTGGCATCGAGAAAGAGAATAGCACTTTTATCAAACAATATCACAAGTCAATCATTCTATCTTCGAAACATATCTATGGTTCAGCACACCACATGTTGAGATGTGAGTAGTAAAGACATGGAAGTTATGGTTGGACAACCCTGACCCATGATGAAGTGTATCTATGGTCCAGCACACCACATGCTGAGATGTGAGTAGTAAAGTTATGATTGGACAACCTTGACCCATGATGTAGATCTATGGTTCAGCACACCACATGCTGAGATGTGAGTAGTAAAGTTATGATTGGACAACCTTGACCCATGATGAAGTATATCTATGGTCCAGCACACCACATGCTGAGATATGAATAGTAAAGTTATGATATGACAACCTTGACCCATGATGAGGTATATCTATATCTATGGTTCAGCACGCCACATGCTGAGATGTGAATAGTAAAGTTATGGTTGGACAACCTTGACCCATGATGAAGTATATCTATGGTTCAGCACACCACATGCTGAGATGTGAGTAGTAAAGTTATGGTTGGACAACCTTGACCCATGATGAAGTATATCTATGGTCCAGCACACCACATGCTGAGATGTGAGTAGTGAAGTTATGATTGGACAACCATGACCCATGATGAAGTATATCTATGGTTCAGCACACCACATGCTGAGATATGAGTAGTAAAGTTACGGTTGGACAACCTTGACCCATGATGAAGTATATCTATGGTTCAGCACACCACATGCTGAGATATGAGTAGTAAAGTTATGGTTGGACAACCTTGACCCATGATGAACTAAATGAAGTAAGAATCTGAATAAAAATAATGTAAGTAAAACAAAGCCAACTAAATGTTTACTGGTAGAAAAAAAATGCTTCATAAGATCTAAAAAAAACATAACCATTGTAATTGTTTTTTTAGTTGTTTTTTTTTTTTTAAGAAAAGGCAACAAAATATTCTTCAATGATAAAAACAAAGGCAACAAAATGATTATAAAAAATATCTTCTTTTTATTATCAGTACATCATAAAGTCTAAGTATTATAAATATATAAGCAAGTAAACCAGTGTAATAAAAAATATTAAAGTATTTGGGAAATCTGGTAAATGAGAATGTAGCTATCAGTGTGTAAAAAAAAACAACTTATTTTGAAAGACTTTCAATGCAAAATTTCAACTACAATGATTGATGCTTGCACCAGATTGTCACATTTATTTGACTTTTCTTTTGTCAACCAGAACTACACCATTTACTTTGTGACTTTAGCATTAAACAATTTCTTTTAAAAACATTTGAGAACTATCTTGTCTTGTTTTCTATAAGTTATAAGTCATCATTGGTCACGTATAAAAAATATATATTAAATATATCCATAAACAATACAAAATATTAAATAAACACATTAAAAAATTTTTAGCTCATATTTGACATCTATCAAACAACATGGAAGTTGATTAAAAAAAAGTGATTTTAAAAAATACATTAAAATGATAATTGTATAAAATCTCTTGAAATTCTGGAAGGATTGGACGTCAGATCACTTTCACTCAGTCATTCATGTAAATTTTATTGAGATTCAAGATCAAATATTTTATAAGCACAGCTGAAATTACAAATACTTTAACAGCTGTATTTTAAGTTTATGCTTGTATTATAATTGCTGATGGAAACTTGTAAAACATTAATATAACATAAAATAACATGGAAACTTATACTTGTAAAATATTAATATAACATAAAATAACATCAAAACTTATACTTGTAAAAAAATACATGTATAACATAAAATAACATGGAAACTTGTGAAACACTAGTATTACATAAAATAACATGGAAACCTGCACTTGTAAAATATTAAAATAAAATAAACAGTTATCCCCCACACTGCAATGTAGGCCATTAAAATATTAAATAATATTTAATGCTCACATTTACATTAATATGTAACCTAGTCAGAACCGCATTCTCAGATGGGGGTCTTGCCAGAGCCTAATGTAGAACCCGTGATTCTCTTTTGCCTCGGTTTGACAGTCCACCACAACTTACATAAATACAAACTGAAATTTTACAATTATGGTGACTTGAATAAAAAACAAATAGTGATAATTATTTCCAGCATTAGAACAAAGTAGCATAATGGAGCATATATATTTGATTATACTTATACTTTACATGTCACAAAAATGGTAACTTTTGCACAATTAACAGTAAATACAGTCAACATTTTTTGGGTAATTTAGATGGACATCTTTATCACAGTTAATATAAAACTAACAAAATAATAACTCAAATGATAAAATAAGTAATGCATTTTTAGGGGTTCATTAAAAATAAAAACAACTAAAATTTACAGCAGTTCAACAAAAAGCTCATGAAATGCAATGTAGGTTCCAACATAATAACTGTAATAGTTTGGTGAATAAAGATTTGAGTTAACTTGTGATTCTGTGCTAAGTATTCACCCACTAGAACCAAAGATCTGAGTTAACTTGTGATTCTGAGCTAAGTATTCACCCACTATAACCAAATATCTGAGTTAACTTGTGATTCTGTGCTAAGTATTCAAATATCTGAGTTAACTGGTGATTCTGTGCTAAGTATTCACCCACAATAACCAAAGATCTGTAGCTGTAACTGTAACCATGAAGACCTTCAATTATGTATAAAAAGAAACCAAAGAAGATTCAGATCCATTGGGAGTATTTAAATAAAGGGACATGGCTAAAACAATTTTGTACAAATAAAATTTGGGACTTTGGCCAAATAATCAGGTGATTGTCCAAATTATATACTCATGAGCTATAGGTTCTGGATGGCATAAATTGTCCTGAAGGTTCTGGATGGTATAACTTGTTCTGGAGGTTATGGATGGTATAAATTGTCCTGGAATTTATGGATGGTATAAATTGTCCTGGAATTTATGGATGGTATAAATTATCCTGGAGGTTATGGATGGTATAAATTGTCCTGGAGTTTATGGATGGTATAAATTGTCCTGGAGTTTATGGATGGTATAAATTGAGCTGGAAGTAGTGGCTGATAAGACCTGTCCTGGAGTTCATGGATGGTATAAATTGTTCTGGAGTTTAAAGATGGTATAAATTGTCCTGGAGGTTATGGATGGTATAAATTGTCCTGAAGGTTATGGATGGTACAAATTGTCCTGAAGGTAAAGGATGTCATAAACTGATATATTCCTGAGGTTGCACAACATAAAAATCTGTTCATTGCATGGTGCTACTCCCAACAGTCCAGCTGGTATCTCTCCAAATATCTCAACTTATAATTCTAATAATTGCTAAATTGTTAGTGAAAAACCTTTCAAATCTATCAGTTAACTCTTTCTTGTTGTAGAACTTGATTGACTAAAGCCCTGCCATGCACAGAGAAATCTCTATGTCCCATAACTTTGATGAGCATCATCTGAAATCAAGAATTATATTCTCAACACAGTTGTGCTTTGTTTTGTAATCACAAAAGACAAGTTTCTTCAATTATAAAAATATCCCAGTATTTTCAAATTCCTGAAGTTAAATCTTACAAAATATGGGTGAGACTGCAAACAGGCTCTTACTTTTAGATAGCTAAGTGTATGTTGTTAAGACAGGGTATATATAGGCCTGACAACGACCATTTTGTCAAAAAGCCTTCCTCAACAAACAAACAGTAATAGCTCATTTTGGCTTTGGTTTACATCTCAGCAAAGTTTTCATTTTATTAGTTTTATTTGTTTTTGTCTATTTATTTGTTGAGAAAGGCTTTTAGCTGAAAAATTTGTTGCTCTGTGATGTCGTCAGGCCTATACATACCCTGTATATGTGTTCTATAGCCCCTTCGTTCATAAGCTGAACCCCCCCCCCCCCTTTTCGAAGAGAAAAGCATTAAAAGTGTACAACCCACTCGCAAGCCGACCCCCAAAAATTGTAGGACAGTTAAAACAAAATGGTACTTTTTTTTTTTTAAAACTACAAGCTAATTCGGTCATTATGATTGTTTACTTTGTACTGCCTATCTTTGACTTTGAGCTCTTTGTTAGGTAAGAGTTACTGGTATTTAAAAAAAACTTTTGTAAACAGTGGCAGTATTTGAAAACAACATTTTTAAAAATAATTTAGTAAAACATTCACAAAAATAAATTTAAATAAGGTAATTGCAGATGTTAAATAATATTTTATAGCTTCTGGTAGAGCATTCAAATCTTGTAGAATAGGACCTTTATGATCTACAATAACAACACCAATATTCAATATACATGCAGAAATCCCCTATGACCACTAACAAGCCAACAGCCCAACCTTTCCCCAAAGATTTTGTCCAAGCAAGGTGGGCTTTAGAATGAGTATATACGTATATTAAATTGCATGCATTGGTGGTAATTTTTTTCTAGTGATGATTTAGTAGACACTTACTACAATCCATGGGGCTGTAGTTAACAGGGGAGAATATTTTAAAACTGCACCTTGTTGGCAACATATCTCTTTTAAGGGATACATTTGTACTTTTATTCCTATGAATAAGCTCTCCAATCGATGTGTTACATTTGACTTTATGAGTTATTTGAGATGAATAAGGTTATGGTTCATTTAAAAGGTATTTAAGAATTGGTTAAGGTCTAAGACAATAGCTCTGTTACTGCTGTTGCTAAGGGCAGTCAATATTTACCTCCATTGAGCTGGGATCTTTGCGGCCATATAACTGAATGACACTCTTGGCTGCCTCAATAACATCTTTGTTCAAATCACCCTGACTGAAATGAGTGGCATTAAGGTTATAAGACTCTGGTGTGTAAACTAAAACTGATGCTATATAAAACCTTTGTTCAAATCACCCTGACTGAAACTGAAATGAGTGGCATTAAGGTTATGAGACTCTAGTGTGTATATTAATTAAAGCTAATTCAATATAACATCTTTGTTCAAATCACCCTGACTGAAATGGGTGGCATTAAGTTTTTATAAGACTCTGGTGTGTACACTAAATTGATTCTATATAACACCTTTGTTCAAATCTCCCTGAATGAAATGAGTGGCATTAATTTTATAAGACTCTAGTGTGTAAATTAAAACTGATTCTATATAACATCTTTGTTCAAATCTCTCTGAATGAAATGAGTGGCATTAAGTTTATAAGACTCTGGTGTGTATAATAATTAAAACTAATTCAATATAACATCTTTGTTCAAATCTCTCTGAATGAAATGAGTGGTATTAAGTTTATAAGACTCTAGTGTGTATATACTAAAACTGAAGCTATATAACACCTTTGTTAAAATCTCTCTGAATGAAATGAGTGGCATTAAGTTTATAAGACTCTAGTGTGTAAATTAAAACTGATTCAATATAACACCTTTGTTCAAATCACCCTGACTGAAATGAGTGGTATTAAGTTTATAAGACTCTAGTGTGTAAAATAAAACAGATTCAATATAAAATATTTGTTCAAATCTCTCTGACTGAAATGAGTGGTATTAAGTTTATAAGACTCTAGTGTGTAAAATAAAACAGATTCAATATAAAATATTTGTTCAAATCTCTCTGAATGAAATGAGTGGTATTAAGTTTATAAGACTCTAGTGTGTATATTAAAACTGATTCTATATAACATCTTTGTTCAAATCTCTCTGAATGAAATGAGTGATATTAAGTTTATAAGACTCTAGTGTGTATATTAAAACTGATTCTATATAACATTTTTGTTCAAATCTCTCTAAATGAAATGAGTGGTATTAAGTTTATAAGACTCTAGTGTGTATATTAAAACTGATTCTATATAACACCTTTGTTCAAATCTCTCTGAATGAAATGAGTGGTATTAAGTTTATAAGACTCTAGTGTGTATATTAAAACTGATTCTATATAACATCTTCGTTCAAATCTCTCTGAATGAAATGAGTGGTATTAAGTTTATAAGACTCAAGTGTGTATATTACAACTGATTCTATATAACACCTATGTTCAAATCTCTCTGAATGAAATGAGTGGTATTAAGTTTATAAGATTTAAGTTTGTATATACAGTGGAACCCACTTACCTGGAGCTCGCTTAGGTCGACCACCCCATTAAGTCTACGGTTTTTATTGGAACCGCCAAATTATCTCTTTGTCTTAGTATTTTCTCGTCGTTTAATTCGATTTTTTTAAGTCGCCTAAACCTCATAACACGAGCTCAAAAAAGGTCAAATTTGCCACTTAACATCGGTTAACTCGACCCCATGACCAATCGCCAGCTTTTGAAAATGCTGCTGGTGACGTCACAGCCCACTTGAGTTTTGCTCTCAGCGCTGTGTTCCTTCTGGTACAGACTATGGCAATGCGATCAGCTTGGGATGTGTGCTGGTGACGTCATCGTCACAGCCCACTTGCGCTGAGACATGTGTTGCTAACTTAAATTGCCAGTTTCAGAGATGTGTTGGAGAATAATAAAAGTTTTTATCAATAATCGACGTTGGTTTTTATTTTAAATTTGTAAATTTCTGCTGTCAGTTGGTGCACATATACCTTTTGTTGTTAGCAAACATGTATGTACAATTTTATAGCATGCCGATAGCTTCATCAAACAAATAACGGCAATGCTGTTGTGTTTTTAAAAAACTCTAAAAACATGTGCATGAACATTATCATTTATTAACGCTAGTGATGGGACGATACCAAAATCATAGGCTCCCCAGATTTTTAAATATATAATATAACAGACTACAGACAGTTTACCCACCCCCACTCTCAATCTCCTACACCATTAATGTTGGTTAGTCCTATTAGCATCAAGTTACCGAAGGAATTGTAAGCTGACGGGATCGTATGGAATAATAAAATGTACCGTGTGTAAACTTGTTGTCATTGGCAACCATTCATCCTTCAACCTCATTTTGACCATTACATGTACTGTACTACTGCTTTGTTGTCATTGTTTCATTCATAAGAATTTGCCATGTGCAAAAGCCATTTAACTATTGGTTAGAATTAATTAAAATATGTCAAAGTTGAAGGTTCAAAAGGAGTACCTAATTTATTTGTGTAAGTTTATAAAGAGAAGAGTTCACTTTGTCATAAGTCATATATAGGTCACGATAGACCATTCCGAGTCCAGAAGAGAATGGTTCTGGGACAATGAGGGGATGTGTAGGTTACTTATTTGTGTAGCTTGTAAGGAAAATCAAGCAAGTCGCTTCGAAGCCACAGTATCTCTCAATCTGGGAATCACCGCAAAACGGTGTTATATTTAAACTTAAACTGTCTTTAAAAACGAACGGTCTTAACAACCTTAAGAAAGAGTGAAGAAATAGGGTCCCGATATTCCGATACGATTCTGATTAATCGTCCCATCACTAATTAACGCACAACACGTACATATAGAAATTTCAAGCGCATGTTAATATTTTGCCGCCATATTGGTTTTCGCTTTAACTCGATCATCGGTTATGTCGATGCCATTTTTCATTCCCTGACGCCGTCGACTTAAGCGGTTTCGACTGTACTAAAACTGATTTCATTATTCCAAGTAATATTTTTTATAACTGAACCATGAAACATGGGTTTAAATGATGTGTAAAATAATTGATTAGAAAATAATTAAGATGAGAGTAAATAAGTAATGACATGAATAAGTTTTGTGCGGAGTTGTCTGCACATGCCAGTATAACTTACTCGGGGCTTTTTTGTTTTTTTCTGTCCTTTTTGAATGTGACTCTCTGAGCTCGAGTGTAGAGAGTGACTGTATTTTCTGAATCTACTGTGGAATCATTGGCCTTTAGCTCTTGAAAGTCCTGTCAGTGTAATATTACAGTAATATGTTCATAAAAATATATGCAACAATATTTGATCTGTACTTAAAAATATTTATTTAATGATGACACTTATCTTTTTTTTTTAAAATTTGTTTGTTTGTGTGAGTCTGGCTGGACAATTGAGTTTTTGAAGTAACGGTTCAAATATGTGGTTATTCTTGAGATGTTAAAACAGTAAAGTGAGAATGTGGTAAATTCTATCAAACTTTTCTGTTACCTTTTTAGGGCCTAACCTTGACCTCAGCCACTGGGCTGACTCTTCAGCAAGCTTCTCCATGTACTGGTTGTCTGATGGAAAATTGTATACAATAATTCAGTTTATACATGTTAACAGCAAAGAACTTTTTTTTTGTTTCGTTGCCAATGAATTTAATTATTAAAGTTCCATTTTATTTTTATGCATTATGTCAACCTTAAATTTTGTAGGGATAAACAGTGCTAATTTCTAAATGGGGGTGAGACTGCAATCAGGCTTGTAAATAAGTTAATGGATGGCATAAACTGATATATTCCTGAGGTTGCACAACATTTAAGTCTCTTTTGTTACGTCCTGTCAGGCTAACCCCTACCCGACCCTGTTTACGTCTTTCCATTTACTTAATTCCTAAATGCTGAAATGATGTGTCTAAACCCTATGATACACATTAAAACTATTATTATTATCAAAGAGGAGAGATCATTTATTTGAACAAATATATTCTTTTCTGTACACTTTTGGAAAGGGTAAGTAACATGCATCAGCTATTCTCCGAAACCAGCGTGTTTCGTACAGATCAAAGCTCTTTAAAGTTAAACATAACTAATGCCTTTGGCATAGTTGGAGTAATCACCTAGTGTGGAAGGTATCAAAGTGGACGTTTCATCACGTAATGTACTGCTTCCTGTTGAATATTCTGTTTCCTGTATTGATGAGGACGTAGGGGATGTGACTTTCCGGTTAGAGTAACTAAAATTTTCACTTTTGTTCTCGTCTTTCAGATGGGACTTTTCGCCATGATGATAACCATTTTTATCCACCAATGTTGGCATGGTTGCATCTTTATGAGATAAAATTTGTGGGCGCGGGTGAGGAAGAGGGCGTTGAGGAATATCTGGTAGATGGCTTTCTGCATTGGGGCGCGATTGCTCATCAAAATCTCGCACCGCTTGCTGCAGCATATTGCTGTCTATCACAAACTTATCTAAACTTTTAAGCTGGTCACAAACAAATGGTCTGCCTTGAATTTGCTGGGAAAAAAAACAATTTAAGAATCAAAAGAAGTAAACTATCCAGATTAGAAACGTTATTTTTAAGTTTGTTATTTGTCTTTATTTTTTTTATCTCTGGTGAGATAAAGTTGGCAGGCCAATTTAAATTCCAAGAGTTGAACAGGAGAATTTTTTTTTGCTAAGATTTTTTTTCATTCAGTTGGTTCACTGGAGAAAGTAACACTAACAAAATTTAAACCTGCTATTTCACAAGTACATTTCATACACAAAAATGCCATGGAGATGAAAGGAATATCAGATGACCCCATCCAACCCCCCCCCCCCACAACCACAAAAAAAAATTAATAACAACACTGCCACCTTAATATAAAAATTAGGATATATGCCTGATCAAAACATTCTATTATTTTCTTTTATAGTTCTATCCATTGATAAAAACAATTCTCCTTGCACTTCTTGTTATAAAGAGAACGTCATCTGAGTTTTCCCTAATCATATTTTTTCTCCTTCTTACTTGGTATTCAGTTGATATCTCCAACTCTTCAGCAATTGTTTTGGCTGATATATCAGCGTTTTATATTAATACATCTCTTTGTTCCATGAAATGGGTTTGCATTAATTAATTAATTTTTTTTTAATAGACAGATTCCCATAAATTGAGATAAAGAGAAAGGAAAAAAGATGGCATTGAATCGAGTTACTTCTTCAGATGTAATTTTAATTATTTATGCCCATTGTGGTGTTGTTTAAAGGAGAAATTAGAATATTTTCATATCCTTGTCAAATTATTTACACATTACTTTAAATTGGATAGGGGTAACATTTACATGAATAACCTTATATTAATAAAGAAAAAAAAGAAAAAATTATGTGTGCTGCTTTAATGCGATAAAAACAAAATAATTTAATTTTTAATAATTCCCTTTCAATAATTTTCTAAAAACTGACACAGTAATATAAATGATTACTTGCATGATTAGCACAATATTTGCGTCACAATGCCAGGTATGTATTTGTTTGAGCATCATTCTGCGCATGTCAAAATTCCAGCAAAAACAGTCTTGGCAATGTTAATCGCAGATGTTATTTTGCCCAGTCGCAATGTGATTTTGTGTGCAGTTTTCATATAAAAGCGTAATTTTTGACTTATGCTGATTAATTTTCCAAACAAATCGCTTCCTTTACGAGCGATTAAAATTTTTTGAACGTGTTTGCGTTTGTTATAACAACCACTATGTAATCAAACAGATGTTGTGCTGCCTGTTAATTAAGTCTCCAAATTACAAATATTTATTGTTTCACCTTGATTTTCCCCCTTCAAAAGAAAATGGGTGGTTGTTGGATAGGGCTGTACTTTTCACTGGGCACAGCTGGGGACAGTTAGAGAGATTGGTGCAGGGCCCGGATGCATGGAGAGCCTTTGTTCGGGGCCTAAGCCCCATGTGGGACAACAGGTGATGATGTAGCGAAATTAATAGGATTTTTTGACGTGATACACTTGTATGACGGGTTGAGACAGCGGGTCACTCGATAATAAAAATGATAAAATGATAATTTATATAGTGCTGTATCCCAGCTAGGAGCCGGGCTCACAGCGCTTTACATGGAGATAACAATACATATATTAATTAAATAAACATTTATATCATACTAACTACATAAATGACACTACGTTATACATCAGCTAAGTTGATCATTAAAAGAAATGTTTCATTAATTTTCAAAATAAATTTTGAAAAGAAGTGCAGTCTTGAAGGACTTAGCAGTTGAAATACTACGGATGTATAATGGAAGAGAATTCCATTGTTTGGCTGCACAAAAAGAGAATGACCTTTCACCAAATGTTTTAGTTCTTGTCTTAGGAACACAGAGAATGCGTGTATCTGCAGAAGAGAGTAATGACGACTTGGTGAGTAGACTGACGAAAGTTCAGTAAGATATGAAGGGCATGAGTCAGAAAAGAAGTTGTAACTCAGAACGGCCAGTTTGTAATCAATTCGGGCTTGTATCGGTAGCCAATGAAGTGAGTAACGTAGCAGAGTAACATGGTCATTTTTTTCTCCTTTAGAACTAATCTGGCAGCTGAATTTTGAACTCTCTGTAGTTTTTCAATGCAGAAGAGAATAGCAGCAATCAATTCGAGCTAGAACAAGAGCACAGACTAGAGTTTTGTTGCACTATCTGTTAAGTAATGACGATTTGAACTGATCTGACGAATGGCAGTAAAGGCAGAGCAACAGATGTGATTGATGAATTTGTTGGACGACTTTTTTCAGAAATAATGTAGCTAAGATTCCCAATTGATGTTTGGAACAATATATCAGAACTAGCCACCTGAATAGAATTCGGAATTCGATAAACCACAAGTGGAGGGGAAGTAGGCTCTCTTGACAAACCGCGGTGTGGGGGGGGGGGGGGTCTCTGGTTGAAACAATGTTTCATTCTGGAGCCAGTTGATGTGGATGTTGTGATGTTCTACCATGAAGTTCATAGGTAAACCTACACTTATTCCTATCCATGGACGGGCTTTGTTGCTAGTAAAATAATTATTCACTACCAAGTCAAAAACATATTAATGTATATTAAATTAATACAAAAAGCGACGAGTAACGAGTTGACATCCTTAAAAACATAAATTACACTTACACAGACATAGAAAAGAACATCTGTTGCATCGGGACGTTTTTTAGGGTTGACTTCTAGAATAGTGCGCACCAACTGTTGAAGGATGAGGCTGTATATGTTGGGCATCGGATCAATCTGTCTAATCACATAACTATTAGACAGGTTTTAAATGGTCAACATCAATTAGAATTCCAAATATAATATAATACTTCAATTATAATTTTTATTCCCTTTAAAAGTAAAATAAAGATTCAAATGTGTAAACTCAGACACACAATGTTCACAATGTCAGAGATACCTTGCATTTTGTGATTTTATTCATGACATCATGAATGCTGTTTCCCATGAAAGTAGGGCACAATGTCATCACTTCATGAATGACACAACCCAAGCTCCAAATATCAGTCTGGCAAAAAAGGACATGAGAATAATGTGGCTTTATTAAATAGATCATGAACAATGAAAAATTGTCAATGTTTTTATTTATTTAGTAACTGCAATCAGTGGCGTAGCTAGGGGGGGGGGCGGATGGGGCGGTCTGCCCCGGGCGGCGCTCATCTAAAGGGCGGCATTTTTGGGCATTAATTTGAAAAATAGAGCCATTTCCGACAACAGCCCTTTTTCTTTAGAAGGGAGAAAAAAGGTGAAACAAAAATACCCTTAATTTCGAATCTTAATTAGCATTTTACGCAACATCTGTATAATTACATAGTGGTAGTTATAAATAACGCAAACCCGTTCAAAAATTAAAAATCGCTCAAAACAGGAATCGGTTTGTTTGGAAAATTAAGCGGTATGAGTCACAAATGGCGCTCTTATAAGAAAACTGCACAAAAACAGCACATCACCGCTTGGCCTAATAATATGTAGACTACCATTAATATCACCACGACAGTATTTTTGTGGAATTGTCGACATTTGCAAAATGATGCGCTAACAAGTATCTAGTCTACATGACATGGTGGTTCAAATATTGTGTTTAAATTGCAAGTAGTAATTTACATTACTGTATCAGTTTTAGAAGATTATTTTAAGGTAACTTACTAAAAATTAAATGTTTTTTTGTTTTTATTGCGTTAAAGTAGAACACATAATTTGTGTTTTTCATTAAAATATTGTTATTCATTCAAATGCTACGTCTATCCAATTAAAGCAATGCGTAAATAATTTGATTTTTTATATTTTATGGAAAATTATTAAGATTTAGCGCAAGAACATGAAAATATTCAAATTTATCCGCTAATAAACATCAATATAAAATAATTTCGAAAACGACATATTTCAAAAATTTTATACGTGTTGGAAAAAATTGACACCTGAAGAAGTAACTAGTAAAACGAGATCAGATACTGGAACTTTACACAGTCCAATGCAATATTTTTCTTTTCTACAGTATATCAATTTGTGGGAACAAATTTTCTTTAAAATAAATAATGCCAACCCACTTCATGGAACGAAGTTATTATAGGGGAGTTGGAGACATCAAATGTACGCCGTGCTGGAAGGAGAATAAGCATGAGTGGAGAAAATTGAAGAGACTGGGTTCTATCTTTAGAGCAAGTCGTACAACAAGAGATGTTTTCATCCATAGATGCAATTATAAAAGAAAGTAATAGAACCCACTGATGAATTGCATGTCCTTGCAAGAAAATAATCTTGTATAATACTATCATGTAATCTACTGAATGATTTTTTTTACCATCAAATAAATGTCTTTATTACCATTGACCAAGAACAGTTTAAATTGAACGAAAAAGGGTCCAGGTTTTTCATCCTCAATAAATTTCTTGTGGCCTTTAATAAAAGCATCTTATATTTTTAAAATGTTTACTTATAGGTATATTATAATCTTATTCTGCCTATTTTATTAATGCTTATATAAATATGGCATGTAATGGTTAACATGTTCCACATCTTTTACTTTTACAATGTACTTCCTTTCAATTACAATTATTTATTAATGTTTATTACTTTATAAAAACCATCATACGATTTACTTAAGTGGCCGTCCTCAAATGACGTGTCACGATTTTGGCTGAAGTTTTACCGCCCAGCTCCCCCCTGGTCACACGTCGTCACAAAAACTTAGACCCCTTTCTTCAATGTGACATCACAAAGCCTCCTCCTCCCCAATAAAAGCCGTATTTTCTATTTGAAAATCAGCATGTTTCCAATTTTTTTTTTTGGTCAGTTAAATACTTTTAAGTGTAAGCCTGCACTCCAATATCTTAACACGTGTAAAAACCTGTAAAACTTTATTAAATTAAGTTTCGGTAATCATATATTTAAGTTGAACTTTTATTTAAATTTGCGCGTTTTTATTTGACTTCAAATGTGTGAAACCCTCTCCCCCCCACATGTGTGACGTCATTTATGGACACCCCTCAAGGGGCGGCTAATTGGAGACCGCCCCGGGCGGCAAAAGCTCTAGCTACGCCACTGACTGCAATTTAAAAAAAAAAAAGAGCAACAATAATTTTAATAATCTCTTAAAGAAAAAGAGATATATTTTTAAAAAGCATAACAGTACCTTAGTAGTATAACGGGATGTTTTTAAAATTTCAGGACTCATGTAGATGTAAGTACCGATGAATGACTCTGCATACTGGAGAGTAAAATCTAATTCTCTGGGGGACAAAATATGTTCTTTGTAAATATGATGCTGTATACAGTACAAAATTTTTTAATATATTTATACTAAAAACAATATATGTATACACAGTCGAAACCGCTTAAGTCGACGACGTTGGGGTATGAAAAATGGCATCGACATAACCGATGTTCGAGTTAAAGCGAAAACCAATATGGCGGAAAAATATTAACATGCGCTTGAAATTTCTTTATGTACGTGTTGTGCGTTAATTAGTGACGGGTCGATTAATCAGAATCGTATCCGAATATCGAGACCCTATTTCTTCACTCTTTCTTAAGGTTGTTAAGACCGTTCGTTTTTAAAGACCCTTTAAGTTTAAATATAACGCCGTTTTGCGGTGATTCCCAGATTGAGCGATACTGTGCCTTCAAAGCCACTTGCTTGATTTTCCTTACAAGCTACACAAATAAGTAACCTACACATCCATTCATTGTCTCCGAACCATTCTCTTCCTAATCATCTTCTTTGGGTCCGCCCTCTCCGATTACAATGGACACTCAATGGACTCAGAATGGGCTATCGTGACCTATATATGACTCATGACAAAACGAACTCTTCTCTATATAAACGTACACAAATAAATTAGGTGCTCCTTTTGAACTTTTGAACCTTCAACTTTGACATATTTTAATTAATTCTAACCAATAGTTAAATGGCTTTTGCACACGGCCACTTCTTATGAATGAAACAATGAGAACAAAGCAGTAGCTAACATTTTCAAAAGCTGGCGACTGGTCATGGGGATCGAGATAACCAATTTTAAGTGGCAAATTTGACCCTTTTGTGCTCGTGTTATGAGGTTTTGGCGACTTAATAAAAAATCGAATTAAACGATGAGAAAATGCTAAGACAAAGAGAGAATTTGGCGGTTCCAATAAAAAACGTCGACATAATAGGGTGGTCGAGCTAACCGAGCTCGAGGTAAGTGGGTTCGACTGTGTGTGTGTATATATATATATATATATATATATATATATACGTATGTACATAAAATTCATATCTGAAAATTTTTTTTTGAATGTTACATCAGCTTCTGCTTACCTGGCAATTCCTAGATCACCGACTTTCACATTTTGTCTGCTGTCCAGAAAGACATTATCAGTCTTAATATCCCTATGAACTATTCTACTGGCATGCAGATACTGTAATATTTGCATATTGGATAATGACATGCAAGACCAAACACCAAAGTAAAAAAAAATCAAGGAAATAACAAATAAAAATCCAAAGATACTATGTTGGGATGAGACAGTTAAGTAGAGTCTACTGGTAAAGAGAAGATGCAGGAAAAAAAAAATTATTTTAAATTTTAAACTGCAATAAGACAGAAGAAAGAAAAATTAAAAGGCTGGAACTAAAATCAACACCAGGCTTATAAAATGTATCTAAAGTCAAGCTTTATGCACAGAATTTCCTAAATAATGTATAATCTTCATTCTTTAGAGATGGCTAGCTTTTGAATAATGAAAATCCTATTTAAGAGTTATAAAAATTAAATAATTATTTACCTCCTAAAAACCAGTCTTAAGCCCATATCTATAAATTTCAAGATGACACAAAATAATATCTTTCATTACATGCTTTTGAATGAAAAAACAATCTTACACGTAAAACATCTGCCATCTGCCCCAGCCATAAAATAACTCTTTCCTCTGCAACAAAACTTTTGGCAAATGCTTTTCTCTTGAGGTAATCCTTAAGTGATCCATACTGACACCACTCTGTGACTAGGTACAGATAACTGTTGGCAGAACAGTAGCCACAGCACTGTACCAGGTTTGGATGTCCGAGCTTCATCATCAACTTAGCTTCCGAGTCAACATCTTTGTCAGAAACATTTTTCAACTTGCTTGTATCTGATACTTTCAGCGCATACTGAAAAAAAAATCAATCAAGAATTATTCATGATAAGCAAAGTAAATTAATGCATTTATAAATTTAAATAAATATATATAAAGTTAACTTAAAAAATGGAGGTAACTTCTTATCTCATCTGTTGCAGATGCTCCTTCTCAACAGAAGATAATTAAAAACTTAAGTAGAACTGAACAGGTCTATAACTTTATGACAGTAAATTTATTTAAAATCACAAACTCTTTAACTATAAGCTTATTTACTGGACATAAGCATAGACCTGTGCAGTGCTATTTATTGCATGATAATAACAAATTCTCTTTGGTGATGATTTTTAAAAAAATTTAATAACATGAACATAAATACACTGACTTACTTCATTTCCACTTTCAGTTCTCAATAGGTAAACATGAGCAAAGCTTCCACTCCCGAGCTTTTTCAATATTTCATACATTGTACACCACCGTCTAAGTGTACGTTAAAAATTTTCATAAAACCTGGACAAAACAAGTATGTATGTTTTAAAAGTGACAATAAACATTTACTATTATTATTGGTGGAGGAGTCTATTTTAATCCCAGTAATTACTTATATTCTGATATTTAATAATAAATTGATAAGCTTGTAAATGTGATATGCTATTAAATTCTACTGATGTGAAATGAGACATTTTTTTATCTATTGCTATCTTTATTTAAATAATTTATTGAATACTTTAATAAATAATAAAGACACCAACTCAAAGCTTAACGTCACCTTGACTTAACTAAATATTAAATATAAAGCCTCATTGAAAACTTAATTTCTGTATTTTATTGAATCTATCTCTTTATTCTGTCTTCATAATACAAGACAATTACTCATAGTCTTTGTCACAGTCTAAATTATAACTTTAAATACTCAGTTAATCAAAAACAATATAGTATATAGTATAGAGTATAGACTATAGACCAGGGGTCGGAAAATTTTTCATCTGAGAGACCCATAAACACCACATATTTTTTAAAAATAATTCCGTGAGCAGTGATAGCCTTAGCTTATGTTTAAAACTAAAAATTTAACTTATGTGTGCATTTGTCATTTGTGTAATTTCAATACAACACCAAAAGTACAATAATAATTATGTCTCAGAATTCTTTTTATTTTTAATAATATTGTTATGCCTGCCTATGCCTATACTTATACTGTTCTTTTTTTGTTTGTTTTTTTTAAATTAAAAAAAAAAATGCAATTAGTTTAGTAATAGTAATATTAATATAGTATGTAGATCAAATGAGTCTGAATAAAATTAAAACAAAAAATAATAATTGAACATTTGTTTGAGATTGAGAGCCAGATGCAGCCATAAATAGACATAGAGCCAGGGGCGGATTAAGACTGCACGGGGCCCCTGGCTGCAATCAAACGGGGGCCCTATCCAGCCAGCATTCTTAAAATAAAATGATTGTTAACAGCTAATATGAGACTGTAACTAAATTTTAATATTAAAAAAAAAACGAACACGAAGACATAACTGTTTGATGTGTTCGCGGTAGTTATAATTGAGTGTGAAAAGAAAAAAAATATATTTGCCCTTGCTGGGGATAGAACCCGACACCGGTGACCCCACGAGCAAGTGTAATGTCCATTCTGCCAGCAGAACGTCTCGAAAATGGGAAATTTTTTAAGTATATAAAATATATTTTATATCTTGCGAATTAAATCAATTAAAGTTTTTCGATTATTAGGTACTATCAATACTATTATGTCTGAGCGCGATATTTTGTACAGATAGTATTTATTAATTATTATCTTTTCAAGGGTTCGTGTAAACTTTTGTAAACTTTTATTATAAAATATAAAAAGTTTGGGGGCCCCTAAACCGTCGGGGGCCCGTGGCTTTAGCCCGTTCAGCCCCCCCCCCTTAATCCGCCATAGCATAGAGCCATATCTGGCTCACGAGCCATGGGCCATGGTTACAGACCCCTGGCCCCAGGTATTGGTATATAATATAATGTTATATATAGTTATTTTTAGTATATATTTTATTATATAGACAAGATTATATTGACATTGAGAATGAGGAGCACGGTGGTCAAAATAATATATTTAAATAAACAATAACAAAACAACAACATTGTCAACATGACAATTAAATTTAAATTACAACTCTACGTTACTTACTGACTACTGTTAACGTGACTTGACTTATCCTTAACCGTGAGTCACTGACTGGTGCTATCCTGGACACAGTCACAGACACTGTCACTTATGATTATGACACGGCCACGGGAGCTATGCTGGAGATTGACTGATGTCAGTGTCAGGTTAAGAAGAGGAAACGAAAAGAATAAGAAAGTGGGTCTCCATATGATGCGGCCCATATTACTATTCTATTACTATAGTTTTAGCCACTTTTAGCCCTATGCCCTATGCCTATGCTAGCCTATAACTATACTATACTATAGCCTATAGCCTTTTACAATCTATCCAGTCGTATTTTTATAATTACAATGTAACAATGTAAAAGGCTTATTATTATTCACTATTCACATCACAAAATAAGAAAAGTCCTAGATTTAACAAATAACATCTTTAAGAGTGCGCATTAAATAATGTTTGTTACCGGTACCTCTAAAATGCATTGTCAGTTCAGTAAATACAAACTACCTTCAATGCGGAAGTAAGTTATAGTTATGAAAAAATTAAATGCTAGGAGACCTTGATTTAAAATCCCCAATTTTAAACTTACAGGTATTCTAGTAGTAATAATAGTATGTGATTAATGTAAACGTGATAAAATTCTAACCTCAATGAATTTATAAGTACTATAGGCTAACTTATAGTATAAGGAGCTGACGAAATTAAGGACTAGTGAATAAATTTAAGTACTTTTTTTGTATGATTTTATGGATAATTTAAATATTATTTTTAAAACGAAACTATTAAGTACTATTACAATGAACAATGTAATAAAATTAATTCAATTTTAATTAGTAATATTAATATAATTATTTATACAGTGTATTTAATAATACTATTATTTCTAGGCCCTAGGCCTAGACTAAGCGACTAAGCGACTTAAAATTAGACTGTCTTCGTAACTTTAGTTTAAGTTTAGGGAGTGGGACATATTGATGTTGGAAGACTTCAAGGGAATAATCGGCTTTGTGACATTTTTGTAGTTTTGAGAAATATATTAAAAAATTATATATTTTTGTGAAAATAGGCAACCGCTGTGGACAGGGTGATATCTTCAGCCTCGTAAATGGAGCCGTCCATAAACTACGACACTGTACGTCACGCTCCAGAAAGGGGGAGGGGTGTAAGAAAGATAAGTGTGACAGGGGGAGGAGTGTCCGGCCACTCTGTTTTAAGTAAACATTTAATTATTTTGTTAATAACAAAAATATTTTTGTACGAAAGTGTGACGTACTTTAGTGGGGTGGTGTCCGAGATTTGTGAAAGGGGGAGTGCGAGTTATAAATTGTCAAATAGCGTGACGTAGCCTACTTAATGGACGACCCCAATTCAATAAATTAATAATAAAGTCCGCGTCATTATAATTAAAAACATTGAAATGATCCTTTCGGGTGGATCGACCCCCTCCTTTTTTTTCCTAATTATAAACTTGAAACTTTAGGTTTTGCGCCCCACGAGATATAGGCGTTTTTAAGCTTGCCAGGGCTTTCATTTTTTTAAACAAAAATATTTATTTGTGTTGTCTTCTTTTCTGCAGTATTCAGAAAGCTACATTTCGTGATTTAGTTAGGTCCTCTAAGTTTACACAGAGCCTACTTAAGGGCTTAGACACAGCTTTCTGCTCTGTGCATTCCGTGTTGTATACCGCACATACAAATTTGTTCCCTGGCCAATATTAGGGCGTCAAGTCAAATAAATCGCCCTCCAACCCCAGGGGGTGGGTGGGGGGAGTCCGTGTCTTTGTTTCAGGTATCTGCCCGGCTTAGAGGCGTCACTAGCGTTTGTGTGACCCCTTGTGATGGTGTCACCAGTTAGGGTCCGCACCCCTCTAGTGTCACCTCTGCACACGAAAAAATTTAAGTTTTTGTCTTGACGATTTCGTATGAAAAGGGGGTGACACGAAAATGTAACATTCTGTATGTTCCCGTCATTTGTCAATGGAAGACTCGGAGAAGCTCTGTGGGTTAAGTTGTGAGGGGGTGACACCATGCATAAGCTAATGCCCCGGGTGACACCAACCCTAGTGTCGCCTCTGGATGAGAATCCAGCGAATACTAATATGACAGTTTGGTACAAGTGCTGACTTGTTCCCCTCATATTGAAAAAAATAATCTCGTTGCTATATCTCTAGGACACAAGTCTTCACTGAACTTTAATCGTATTGAAACAGATATATCCAGGATAGGAGTTTTTTCATGTCTTAAAGATAAATTATATTTTAAAAGGTATCCTTTATACGTCACGTACTTTTCACATCCAGTTACATAACTAATATAAAATTTTGTTTTAAAATTTTATGCCGGTTTTTAAAAATTATTATTAACAGTTGTGAGTTAGCCCCTGCCCCTCCCCTTAATGCATGAGCATCTTTCAAAAGCTTTTTTTTTTT
>MUZC01000924.1:86126-149123 GCA_002072015.1 Radix auricularia
ACATACTTATGGAGAGTGACGTACTTTAAGGACGGCTCCTTCCTTAATTGAAAATTATAATTAAAAAAAAAAAATTTTTTATAAACTTATTTACTATTTCGTTATTGTAGTGAGGTGCCAGTTCACACACAAAAGTTTCTATATATATTAATTATATTACTCTGTTCCAGGAATAGGATATATCAATGTGACACATATGAGGCATTGAACTATAAACCCCACAGTTTTTTTTTTCAATTAAAAAAAATCTATGATTTAAAAAAAATGTAACCTAGATATTACTTCTTAAAATCATTTATCCAGGCGAGTACCGCCACCGCAACTCAGTTGGATGAACAAACAAAATTCCAATTGGGCAACACAAAAAAAAATAATTTTTAAATGAGAAGATTTCTCCTTTGGCATACAACAATGGCACCGGAAACCTTAGAAGATGCCTGAAATATATAAAAATTTTTTTGGTAAACATGTACTTTGTCGACCGTGATGTCATTATCGCCGGCCATCTTGTTGCTATGGCACGTGACTTTTAAAAAAGACATAGTCTAATATAGTTCAGCATTTTTATATCTTTAGAATATATGAAATATGAGGGGAGGGCCCTCCCGTCAAGTTGAGGCTCAACCGACTCAACCCCTCCCCTGTTGAGTGACTGTTGACACTCACTGTTGTTTTTTTAATTTATTTATTTATTGAATATATAACGCGCCCTCAACCCCTCCCCTGTTATTTTTCATTATTAATTGTTTTAATTAAATTCACCGAAGTGATTATTCGGAGATATCTCCGTATAACGCCAGACGTTATTCGGAGATTTTCCCATGATTCATAGCGTTTGAGATCACTTTTTGCCAGTTTTTTAATAACATTCTTAAATATTTCATATTAATATGTGCTTCTGTGGTCCAATGGTTAGTAACTTATTGTTTTGGTTATAACAATGGTCCGAGGTTCGGGTTTCGATTACGACACTTTATTTATTGATTTATTTTTAACTTTCCAATTTCATTTTCAATTACTTTCACGTTGGGTTTTTCTTTTATTTGTAATAGTAATATGCTAAAGCAGTTTTTGTTATGCACTTTAAAGTTGGAAACCCCGCGATTAAGCTTAGACTTTAACTAAGTTAGTAACTAAGACTAAGAAGATTAAGTTTAAATTTAAGTATAAGGACTAGGACTAGTACTAGTAAACTAGTACTACTTGTAGTGAACGAACTTTCCCCACTTGTGACTTGTGATTGTGATGATGAAGATTGATTAAATTAATTTTAAAATAATTATTCTTGGAGTTTTAAAAAAATACAATTTTATAACTTATAATGCTTATATCATTACTAATACTAACACTAACAGTGGTCACTAACGACAATGACTGACAATGAGTTCAATGACAATTCTGACAAGACAATCACAATGACAAACAATTACTTCAAACGGCTAACGGTACCGGTAATGAAACTAAATTAATAATAAATAATAATACAATTTATAACTTAAACTTTTAATATTTTAAAATATAAGCATTACTAACACTAACAGTGGTCACTAACAATTACTTCTAACAACTAACGGTGATGAAAATAAATTAATAATTTTAAAATTATTTTATTCAATCTTCATAGTCGTCAATGTCAGTGAGCGTAGGCCTACTTCAACTTCAATTATCCATAGCCATTTAAATCTAGTAGGGGCAGTAGGGGTGCCAACAGTTTTAACAAAAAATCATTATTTTTTAATACCAAGTAGAAAATTATTTTCAACCAGTCGCACATACTCCAGTTCCACACATTTGATAATATAATAATACAAATAGGATAATAAGCAGCGAGTTTCAAAATTATTTAAGTTACAACTGGTGGACTGGTGCTCAGATTATTTTTTTTTCTAAATGGCTAAAATCTAAAATGCAGTAATTATCAGTAAAATACCATTTAAAAGATGTAGATCTATATACATACTATAATACACATCTAAATATATCAACATTATCATTAATTGAGTAGTTATTATTGGCTATTGGGGCTAAAACTAATGACAATGAAATCAATATTACTATTTTAACCTTATCAGTAATCAATTAGTAGTAGTAGAGCTAACAAGACTAAGAATTATTTATTTGATTTTTAAAAAAAATCTATGACAGCTACAAATAATCCTAAATTATATTGATACTAAAGTACTGATTGTTTCTATAAATAGAAATCTCCGTATAACGCCAGACGTTATTCGGAAATGATATTATTATTAATATAGTTTGACTGAGATGCCATTTCACTATCATCTGACTTACTGCACGTTCTCTTTTCACTCAAAATACAATTTATAACGTAGGTCAGATGAATGCTAGCCGGAGTAGCGGCCACTAGGCTCACTAGGTGCAATAAATTCAATAATAAACACTTTAACTTTAAACACGAGTAATTTTAATTTAAACTTAATTAATTAAATCATTTTAATGATTCAATTGACTGATACTGATAATTTAAACATAATAATTGAAAACTGATCTGAAAGTTTTTCAAGCTACGAGTTTTAGTTTTAGTTTTAATTTTAAGACTTGACTTACTTACAAATTCATTGAATTTGAATTGATTAGGCCTATTGACAATTGATATTGATTGATAGTATTGTAAGACTTACTGGTAATTTCTTATTTTAGCACAATTTATTTTTGTAGAAATTACCTTCAATTTTTACTTTCGTGTAACTTTAGGCTTAGGACTTAAGTAAAGAAACTTACTGTCTTACTTTTAAAGTCAAGTTCTTAGGCTTAAGTTTAGTTTAAGTTTAAGTACTTTAAGATAAGCCCCAAAAGTATTCCAAGTAAGTCTGATCTAATTAGTATTAATTAGTAGCAAGTGCCCACAATACAATTCTTGCCAAGTAGCCTTAGTAGCTGCATAATTTTGATATTTATATAAATAATATATGCTACAATAAATTGATAATATGCTAATATTATTGGCCATATAATTATAAATAAATCAATAAATTTATCAGACTTCCAAACTGGTAGGCAGGCGCAGAAATCAGAAAGAGTGCTATTTATTCATTAGTATTAGTAATTAGTAATTAGCCTTGCTATCTTCTTGGTTTCCCTGTAAGTGTAAGTCCTAACCAACATGTCACCGATGCCTAACAGCACTAAAGCATTACTTTATTGCGCAGCAAATTTTGAAATGGTTAATATAATACCTGTGTCTGTGACATACATTTATAGTATTTATACTATTTTACAATAAAAGTTTTTATAAAATTATTTTAATACCAGGTAATATTAAGTCATGTCTCATGATGCTTATCATGATAATGATATTTCTAATGGCCATATAAGTCACGGATATGGATCTCTTGATGAGACGACCATTACGAATTTCAAATATCAACCACCTTTAGAGCTTTTCAAACAGAAAGATGTTGTTAAAGTGTGTGCCCCAATGGTTCGCTACTCCAAGTAAGAAAATAATTAATGAAAGCACTTCTGATATTGAATTGCAATAATAAGGTCATTACCATTGTCATTGTAAAATTATAGAAAAATAAAAATATGCTCTAAAATATTTTTAATGCATCATATAATTATTTATTTACTAATGTAAACAAATTATTCAAATGATCTCATTTTTATTTTATATTTGGAAATGTTATTAATCCTTCTTTTTTTAATTAATTTCAGGCATGCCTTTAGAACACTGGTAAGAAAATATGACTGTGATTTGGCATTTACTCCCATGATAATTTCTAACAGCTTTGTCAAGAGCATAAAGGCAAGGGACAATGATTTTACCAGCAGTTGTGGTAAATAAACATTGTATTAGCTGAGTTCTTGGTTATCTGAAATATTTAAATTCTCACTTTGAAGTGCTTTGGTATTGTGGTCATACATTTTTATCTGTAACCAAAGTAAATCAAATTCAAAACTGAATCTCATTAATAATTATTGGTGGTCTTGTTTACAATATAATCAATATTAATTTAAGTGTCTTAGTCTTATTAAAACTCATTTGAGTTGTCATTTGAAATGTATTTGGCATCAATATATTAGTTTGCTAAACTAAATTTAAGCTTGTTCAGAATTATGTCAAGTATGATCAGCTCTAAATCACATGTTAATTATTGAAATTCATTTTAAATTTAGCTTATATTTGCCGGACCCAAACATATTTTTCTTTCGTACAAAAGTGTTACCAATTGTTTCATTACTCAGATGACCGCCCATTGATAGTTCAGTTTGCTGCCAATAATGCAGATGACTTTGCCAATGCTACAGAAATTATTGCACCGTATGTTCATTTTTGAAGATATTTTCCTCTCTTTAATTTTGTTTGCCAACCCTGCCCCAGGAAAAGAACAACTAATGTCATGTAGGCAAAATGAAATTTCATAAGTTTATTGATTATTGTTTTTTTTTAAAAAGGCATTTTAATGTATAGTGGATCAGTTGATAAAATGAGCTTTGTTTAAGAAATGTATAAATTAATCTGTAAATTAAGTTTGTTATTTCTGTATATATTATTCAATGTTATTTTCTAGATACATGTATATTATTAATATTTACTATTATTTTAATTTAAATTTTTTCTCTACTTAGATTTTCAGATGGTGTAGATTTAAACTGTGGCTGCCCTCAAAGGTGACTTATTTGTCCTCCTTACCCTTTGATTTTATAATGAATTTATTCTTGGTTTTAATAATTTTAATTAAATTTACTTAGTGGCTTAGTAATAAAAACAAAGAAATAATGAAGCATCTGATGCAAGTAGTTGAAGTTTGGAATTTTTTTAGTTAAGGAGCTGTTATACTTTGGTCTGTAAAAAAATAAATGATTAGGAAAACATATTTATCAGAAAAAGTCTTCTTTTTCAATAAAACAATAAGTTAGTATCAAAAGTTATAAATTATATTTATTTGTGAGCATACGACTTTTCAAACAGATGGGCAATGTCTGAAGGCTATGGGGCCTGTCTGTTGAAAAAGTCAGACCTTCTGTGTGACATGATCAAACAAGCAAAGAGGCGTGTGGTTCAGAGTGATTATACAGTGTCTATTAAAATACGGGTGCACAATGATATCAGGCATGTACAGTTATGTAATTCTAAAGCAATTCATTCAGTTCTAGGAATTCTAGTTCATATATATTTTACAATAAAACAGTACAGTGTTGTTTCTTGGCATAAATCTTATCTAGTAGATTTTGACATAGTGTTTATTAACTATAAAAAAAAGTATTCTCTCCATAAGACTTTCCAGGTTCTGTATTTACTTATTCTGTAGGCCGTTCATTCATAAGCCGACCCCCCCCCCCCTCTTTTGCGACAGAATAGAATTAAAGTGTGTAACCTGCTTGTAAGCCAACCCACCAAAAAATGGACAGCTTAAACAAAATGGTACACATTTTTTAAAAACTACAAGCTAATAGTCATTGTGATTTGCTTTACACTACCTATTTTTGTCTTTGTGCTCTTTGTTAAGCAAGAGTCATCAGTATTTTAAAAAAAAATTCTTTGGTAAACAGTGGCAGAAGCGCAAAAATAAAATTAGTAAAACAGTATATATATTAAAACATTCATAAAATAAATAACATGATTAAATAAGGTCAGTGCAGATGTTAAATAATATATTATAGCTTCAGGTAGAGCAGTCAAATCTTGTAGATTGTAGAAAAGGACCTTGATGATCTACAATAACAACACTAATATTCAATGTACATGCAGAAATCAACTATGACCCACTCGTATGCCGACCCCCCTAACTTTTCCCCCTAGATTTTATCCAAAAAAGTGTTGGCTTTAAAACGAGAATATACGGTATGTTATGGTTTCAAATTCTGACGGTCTAAGTATAAGCTATCTTCAAACTTTTGGATTATTGATTCACCATACCGCTAGGATACAGTAAATGTCATGGAAAATTATTATACATTGCATTGTAAAACAAATGTTTGATTTGATAAAAAATAATTTTTTTAGAGAAACAGTTGATCTGTGTCAGAAAGTTGAGAAAATGGGAGCATCGTTTATAACAGTCCATGGTAGGACCAAGGAACAGAGATGTCAGCCTGTGGACTTGGATGCTGTCAAATGTGTCAAAGACTCGGTTTCCATACCTGTCATTGCAAACGGGGACATACGATCAATGGATGATGTGCACAAGGTTCAGGGATACACAGGTGTAGATGGTGAGGAGGGGATGGGGTGTACATTGTAACATCGGGGTTGAACTGCTGTGGACATTTGCTGTAAGTTCAGAAATGGATGATAAAAAACCACGTGTTTAGCTTGTATGAATCTACAGTTAAGGCATCGAATCTATTTGAAAAGGTTTTAAGACTAGCACATGAGTAAAATATTTCTAAAAAGCGAAGAATTAAATTAGTAGTTAAATCTTTTAAACAAATAAAGGCCAAAATCTCTAATACAAATTAAATCTAAAATAACAACATTTAAATATTTGTTTAAAACCATTAACTCAAACAATATTTGATTTTGTGGGTCAGTTGATTCTTTAAAAAAAATATTTCAGGTGTGATGGCTGCCAGGGGTATTCTGGCTAACCCTTCAATGTACTCAGGTTTTAATGAAACACCATTGCAGTGCATCAAAGATTGGGTAAGTTCTTTAAAACTTTCTTCTTCTTCTTCAGTAACCTTAAGACTCCTACTGGATTTATAGTCCATAAACAATATTTTCCATTCTACTCTTTTGTGAGTTGAGTAGAAAACATTTAATTTCAAACTATTAAGGGCTATTAGGCCTAGCAAACAAAAGGCATAAAACCTCTCTTGAATGTTGGAACAATGGTATTTTAAATAAAATAGCTATTTAAAATATCAAGTCAATATGTTGAAAATTGAAAACATTAAATACATAATTTCAATTACATCTGATGAAGATGCAGGAAAATTTGTACATACCAGTTCATACCACACTATTTTAAAATTATATATTCATGATAAAAATGATACGTTATTTTATTTTTAAAATTTAAGGTTTAAAAAAATCTCTTTCATTAGTGCAGCATCAACTTGTAAGATGGAGTAACATTTCATTTTTTATTGTTAAATTTTATAAATGTTTTAGTTGTTACTTTTATGAGTGTGGGTTATCTTAATTATTATTTTTCCCAAGATGTTTTGGACTTGTACCCATTTTTAAATGAGTGATGAGCTATAAATTTCTATTCTAGTTGTTTTTGTTTCACTTGAATTTGAATTTTATAATGTTGTATGAGCATATTATTTCTAATATACATGTATACACGTTTTATGTTACCAGTATTTAAATTCATAAGCTGATTTGAGAACCACTCTTTAATGATATCAATTACATAGAGTGTACCTCAGTGCAAAAAAAAAAAAAATTAAAAAATCAAACTTGTTTGGAAGTTAACAAACATTGTTATGACATCAGCTCTTGTTAAAAACAACACACCACAGTTGAAACTCTAAAACGTGCTCACTTGTCTTATTTTCAGCTTGACATCTCTCTATCTCTGGGCACACCATTCACCTGCTTCCACCACCATCTCATCTTCATGCTGGAGCACTTGTTACCTAAAGCTGAAAGAAACGTCTTCAACTCTCTGGCCAGCACTTCGGCAGTTTTAGACTTTCTTAATGACAACCTTGGTATTAGGTGACATTGTAATGGTTTATATACTTTTAAAAAAATTTCATCCGCTTGACAGGAGTAGTAGTGCAGTATGTGGTAAAAGATTAATTTGGTTGTTGACAAGAAAAGATATTCAAATATAGTTGAAGGTTTACTTAAAAAGTAAATTTTTACCTTTTTTTTTGGGTTGATTTTACACAAATTTTTAAAAATTTTATTTAGTTTAGGGTTTCAGTTTCACGTTTTACTAATTATTTTTATTCAACCTTGCCCACTGGGTATTGCAGATAAGTCATGCAACCTATAAGTAATGTATTGAAATTCATTTGAACTGCACAGAGAAAACTTGTTACTATATACACCTAGAGACAAGCTTTTATCATTGATACTGATATTGCCAGTCTAATTTCAATAAGTTTTTCATCCTGGACTTCATCTACCAGGTTGTTGTAATGAACTGTTGGATTTGTTCAAAGCACAAAAACATTACTTAATTTTGAAGTGTTTTTTTTTGCTTAAGTTACTGGGAACAGGGTGTAAAACTCATGTACAGAATTTAATAGGATTAAATAAAAACCTTGTATGTACTTCATAATGTGCTTGTGAGAGTTTTTGTGTTGTTTGATTGTCTGTTAGTTTGACATTTCATGAGATGGTGAGATTCTTGCAACAGATTTTAACATTATATAAGTAAACATAAACAAACCATTACTACCTGGAATAAAAATCCATTTAACTTGACCCAAACATTTCAAAGAAAAGTTATACACACATAGAGACTGCAAAGTTTTTACGCAAATAAAGAACACTATGTGCTTCATACATATAAAGAATACTATGTGCTTCATACATATAAAGCATACTATGTGCTTCATACATATAAAGCATACTATGTGCTTCATACATATAAAGCATACTATGTGCTTCATAAGTATAAAGAACACTATGTGCTTCATACATATAAAGAATACTATGTGCTTCATACGTATAAAGAACACTATGTGCTTCGTATGTATAAAGAACACCATGTGCTTCGTACGTATAAAGAACACTATGTGCTTCATACGTATAAAGAACACAATGTGCTTCATATATATAAAGAATACCATGTGCTTCATCCATATAAAGACTACTATTACTACTATGTGCTTCGTACATATAAAGAATATTATGTGGCTCATACATATAAAGAATACATTGTGTTTCATACATAACTAAATTTGGTGCACTGAGATTTAGTTTTCCTGTCATTTTTTGCTGGACTGTCTTCTTCTTCACATTGGAGCTGAAATAACAGCAACTGGAGTAAGTATGGTTATCTAGCCATGTTCTGCATCCCAAAAGACATATGGGCGGATCACCTCTGTTATATTAGGGAGCATGAAGAAATGCTGTGTCTGTGTTCAATCTCAACAAAACATCAATGACACAAGAGTCTCCTTTGCTGAAACTTCTATTTCAGTGTTTGTTAGAGAAATATTAATCTCTAAGACTATCCCAGCATTTCTCTATGATGGCATGAGGAATGTATGGGAGTAACCCTTGGGTATTGAAATATGTGGGCAATGTATAACAGTGTGTCTGAATCATTGCGTTATTACAGTCAAATGTTAACCTAAAGAGTTGAATGGTAGTAAAATGTTTAACCCAAAGAGTTGAATGGTAGTAAAATGTTTAACCCAAAGAGTTGAATGGTAGTAAAATGTTTAACCTAAAGAGTTGAATGGTAGTAAAATGTTTAACCCAAAGAGTTGAATGGTAGTAAAATGTTTAACCTGAAGAGTTGAATGATAGTAAAATGTTTAACCTAAAGAGTTGAATGGTAGTAAAATGTTTAACCTAAAGAGTTGAATGGTAGTAAAATGTTTAACCTAAAGAGTTGAATGGTAGTAAAATGTTTAACCCAAAGAGTTGAATGGTAGTAAAAGGTTTAACCTAAAGAGTTGAATGGTAGTAAAATGTTTAACCGAAAGAGTTGAATTGCAGGACTTAATGTTGTTATACTCTAACCTAAAGTTTTAATGAGGCCCAACTAACATGTTATTATAAATGCCCGACAACACCAATGGAAGTGTGCACCAATTTTAAGCTACTATTTACAACAGGCCTAAAAAAACATAGAAATATATAGGAGTAGGAGAAACAAAATCCAATAACTAATTAGTGGAAATAGATACAAAATAAATTGAAAGGCTCCATTGGATTTTAAAAAAATTACCTAATATACTCGTGCTATAGCCCTTTTGTTCATAAGCCGATTCCCCCCCCCCCTCTTTCGGAAGAGAAGAAAAGTATTAAAAGTGTGTTACCCGCTCGCAAGCCAACCCCTTAAAAATAATAGGCAGCTTAAACAAAATGGTACATATTTTTCAAAACTACGAGCTAAATCTGTCATTATGATTGTTTACTTTGTACTACCTATCTTTGTCTTTGTGCTCTTTGTTAGGCAAGAGTTAAACTACAATCTAAATCTGTCATTATGATTGTTTACTTTGTACTACCTATCTTTGTCTTTGTGCTCTTTGTTAGGCAAGAGTTATTTTTTTAAAAAATTGTTTGGTGTACAGTGGTGAAAGCGCAAACATTAGAATTTGTTGTTGAAAACAGAATTTGTAAAACAATTTATTAAAACATTCCCAAAAATAAATAAAATTATCCAATAAGTTAAGTGCTTCTGGTAGAGCAGTGGAATCTTGTAGAATGTAGAAAAGGACCTTGATGATTTTAAGTCAACAACACCGATGTTCAATGTATATTCAGAAAAAGACAAATATATAAAATAACTTAAGTATGCCTAACAAACGAACAATAAAAAAGAAAATCCTAAACAAATAAATCGCATAAAAATATCAATTTATTCAAAAGAAAACGCCAACAAAATAAACTCACAACAAAGTCCTCTTTTCACATTTACAATAAATGCTTTAGCTCAGGTTTAACTGAACCCTATTTTACATTTGAGTGGGGGGGGGGTGAAATCAACAAAGATGGTATAAAGATCCCTTTCAGATCACAAGACACCCTCCATCACCAAGATTCAAACCCCTGACTCTCAGTACGCCAGCCATGCGCGCTGCCGACGGGGACCACCTTGCCTCCAACAAAGATGGCATGCCATTCATGAATTATGGTGATTCTTTTGCCAGACAAAGTTTAACATGAAAGGACTCAAATAAGAAACTCATAAACAATTTTACAAGTAAAAATTTTAATCTATGACAGTAAATAGTAAACAAAGGGCCATAATTTTGTCTATAAGGCCATCCATATACTGTGTATGCACTGGAGGTGGGTACCAGGACTAAATAGATTTTGAGTGTCAATGGGGAAATTACGTTGTAACTTAAGAAACAATATTTTTTTAAAAACTAGGGCTGCCAAAATTAACGATTAATTAATCAATTAAAATTTAAGAAAATATCTCTAATATTTTTTCCCCAATTTATTAATAATTTTTTTTTAATTTACATACTTTTCCCTCGTATTATTATTATTTTTTTAGATGTGCTTATGTAAACAAAAAGGTTTTCTTCCTTATTTCTTGCATAGCTGAACAAATTTGCAGTGTTATGTCAAAAATTTGAGAGCCGTGGAATTACCCCAACTTAACCGATTTTGGGAAATAATGAATTGCTACTTAACTGGATCTATATATGCTTTATAAAAATAAAATTAATCAAAATTCATTGGTTGAATATTTCCCGACTAATCGAACAAAATTTTTTTATCAGTACCAGCCCTAAAAAAACCATGTATGGCAGAAGGCTTGCTGAAATCAAAGTAAATCAAAAGGTGTGAAGATAGAGGAGCTAATTTATATGTAAAGGGGAGGAGATACAGGGGTGTGTGAAAGACCTTATGGTGTCATATATGGATGGCCCTGTATTTCGCTGTATTGATTGGTAGGCAAAAACATTTCATCCAATTGCTTCAACTTAAAACACAAATTAATTTTTAAAAATTAAATTATCAGTCCTTCTTTAAATTGCATCTCATTGCATAGAAGCACTTCATTAAGAAAATCTAGCTGCAGCTCAAAGTAGATGCACCCCAATTTCAGTCGATTGCTTTTTTCAATTTTACATCGGTGCTAGTTGAGCTAAATTTGTATAACAAACTATCTTGAAACTCAAGCTGAGTGAGATTTCATAGTGAAGGACTAAACAATGATATCATTTAGATATCCAGTTTTGACCATGGCTTGCTGAAGCAATCATCTATGAATTCTTTGTTCTTATTAGTTATCACCACTTAGACTTATCTGTAACAATTGGAGAAAATAATGATTGAACATCTTTAACGTAGCTAGGAACCAACAATGTACTTTGTCAGTAGTTCATATCTCTCTTGATATTAACTCTTGAAGTTGCAAAGCGTTGTAACGCGTCTCTTCCCGCAATCAGTAAAGCATCGTAATGCGTCCCTAAATACCACTCTCGTTAGAAATGAGCTCTCGGAAAGTAAAAACTCTTCAATGCTTGAAAAATGATGTATTCGACTTCCGGCAATGGCAGCCATTGCCCGCGCTAGTGTTATCGCTCAATTCGCGATGTTTTTTTGGTAGTTTTAACAGGTTTTTTTTAAGATACATTTTCGCTATACTTAATTACTAAAATAATAGTACTAAACAACTACAGGTAAATATTGTTTCAAACTGAGTACGGTCTTTTGGATGCGTAAAATAACAATTCTTAGCCTAAAAAATGAAGTCAGTATGACAATAATGTTATAAATGGATTTTACACAAATTTTTTAATTTCATAACCGGTTGATCGTAATAGGAGAAATCCTTACGGGACTGAGGCGGAAGTTTATTGAAAACCCTTAAGCGACTTTAAGAGTTAATACAGACTGCCCTAAAACAGGAAATATTATTAAAAGGTTCAAAAAGTCATTACCCTTAAAAATATGCAAATTATTCCTTGAAACTCTTAAAACCAAAGTCTTGAGTCACTGGACCTACTGGCAATGAGCAAGCTATAGATGACCTCTTCACGTCTATATTCTACATCATTGACTGATATTAACTCAACAGAACAACAGAAAGGCCACCACAGTCTCTGTGTAGATATAGATACAAGACCAGTCAGGTCATGTGTTAGCACCATGAATGTTGTTGAAGAAACTTGTCACTCTGGAGGGAATAACGACTGTCAGATTGTCTCTGTAGCAATATGCAGAGGCAGCCAGACTGGCTGAAATGACAAGAGTCAAGGTCAAAAGGGCGACCTGTTTTCTCCTACATCTAAAGAAGCCATCTTTCTTGACAAGATCAGGGGGCTCCAGTTGTCTTTTCTTCATTTCCTTAAAAGCAACAACAAAGCATTAATTTTACATCCAAACAAGAGGAAAACCAGTTGAAAACTGCCTCGAAAATGATAAATAGTATAAATCAAGGAGCTTGTAAATTTTCAAATATTAACATTTAATAAAATCATTTGACCGTCAGTTTTAGTTTGCTGGGTACTAGTGTTTGGATTATTACTAATATTTTATTTTTGATATATTTGGCCACTAGGTTTATACAATTTATTAATTAAATTTCATATGATCAATTTCACATTAAAACAATTTAAACTCCATCACATATCTAACTCTAACATGTATTTTATATATCTGTATATATATATATCTTGCTTGAGGTGCTGAGGTTAAATGGCTTCCTCTTCAACCTTCCCCCACCCCCACCCCCCAAACTCCCCAGTTTCCACGTTTTTATATAATTACAGAACCAAATGGTGATGTCTATTCCTGACCCTCTGAACTCAAGTGATAAAATTGAATTATTCCATTAGAAGACAAATATTACATGTGGGGGGTTTTTGGAAGAAGAGGTAATGATTTTGATATTTGGATTTAAGTTTATCCCTGCTAGCCAAGAATTTGAGAAGAATAGATATAATCATTCTTAATAACAGATAATCCTATAAATTGAGATTTTCTAAGTAAAGGTGGTAATGCTGTATTCAAAAGACACTCTTAACGGATTTCGAAGAGCTTAAAGGAGACTCATAAAATTCTTAGCTTGAATGTTTATAATGTCAATAAATTTAGTGAGTTGGAAGTTCATGCCTTCCCACAGCCAATGTCATAAAACAATGTTTAGTGCTTCAAAATGAGATTTTTATTTAGTGCATTGCTCGAATATATATATATATATATATTTATATATCATGTAAATGTGTTGGATTTTTAAACCTCTCTGCCTATGTGTAGCGGCTTACACCTAGTTTGCAAATACAATGTAATCATGACACATGCATGAAGAAGTTCAAATCAGTTTCATGCTCCTCCTACCTTGGACAGTAAAGACTTCAAGATTTGGAGCTGACTTCTCAGAGCTGTCACATTTTTCAGGGTGTCTTCAATGTGTCTTGACAGTTGAAGAGGTGACACAGTGTCCTGTTAAATTGACATACTGGTTACTTTGGTACACCTCAGTTATTATACTTTCATTGAACAGTTTGGGATTGAGATTATTTTGATCCAATTATGAAAATTTAGTCTTAGAAATTCATGAAAAATGTAATTTAACGCTACCTCAAAACTCGAGTTGTACTAGCTTAGAGGGGAAGAACAAACAAACATTTGACTGGTAGTGAGTCTTTGCTCGTCAGGACGACTGAGTATATGGCTGTATACTCCCTCGTCCAATTCCGGTTATTGCTATTCTTTGTCATTTAAAAAAAAATAAGTTTTAAAAATTCAGTCATTGGTGAGCTCTCGTGGTCGCATTGATCGATTGCTGAATTGGAAGTCCGGGGTTCGACCCACAGATGAGTACCTTTTTTTTTTAAACTTCATGAATTGATAATTAATAAGATTTCCCTGACAGAATCACATTTCAGGTTTAAGGATACGGGTAGGTTTAGGGATAGGTTTTAGGGTTAGGGGTAGGTTTAGTGATTGGTTTTAGGGTTAGGGGTAGGTTTAGTGATAGGTTTTAGGGTTTGGGTTTGAATTAGTTATAGGTTTTAGGGTTTGGGTTAGAATTAGTTATAGGTTTTAAGGTTTGGGTTAGAATTAGTTATAGGTTTTAGGGTTTGGGTTAGGTTTAGTGATAGGTTTTAGGGTTTGGGTTAGAATTAGTTATAGGTTTTAAGGTTTGGGTTAGAATTAGTTATAGGTTTTAGGGTTTGGGTTAGGTTTAGTTATAGGTTTTAGGGTTTGGGTTAGAATTAGTTATAGGTTTTAAGATTTGGGTTAGAATTAGTTATAGGTTTTAGGGTTTGTGTTAGGTTTAGTGATATGTTTTAGAGTGTTAGATTGTTTGAATGCACAAATAGAATCGGAGGTTCAATGACAAGTGGCAGAGGATACTTGTAGCTCTTCAATCCTACAAACATGATTTCTTACAATAACGGAAATTGGACAAGGGAGTATACAGTTGAATACTCGGTCGTCCTGACGAGCGAGTACTCACTACCCATTTAACTGTATAATACCCAGCAATCATTAACTCAAAGTTTGATGACAAGGTCAGAGTTGTAACTGATATTATTACAAATTAAGGTTTATTCTTGACAGTATCTATTTATTTTGACAAAAAAATTTGTTAAAATATATTTTTTTGTAAAATTCTACCAAATCCCGCGTTTTTCACATAAATGCCCCAACTCAACAATTCAGTGAACTGAGATGTTGACAACACAGAGATTTGATGAGGTGATCAAAAGCTTTCTGGTGACTGCTTCTCAAGTGATCAAAAAAGTGAGCAAATTGTCGACTGTTGTAAAAATTTCTAACGAGCCCATTGGTTTTCAAGTAGAAAGGAAGGTCTTACTGTTGGCTGCATGATGGTGTCTGGGTGTCTCCTCAGCTGTTCTTTGACATACACCACTGTGCTGCCGATGTAGCGGAGATGTTTAGAGGAGTTGGCCACCATGGCGACAGCATCAGCACAGCTGCAATTTAAAAATAGAGAACTTAATTAATGCTGCTGAGTATTTTAGTAATAATAATAATAATAAATTGATAATTTCTATAGCACTGTGTCCCAGTAAGGGACTAGTCTCACTGCGCTTTACATGAAGATAATAGCAAATATATAAGTATTAAATAAACATTTCTATGATAGCTACCACATAAATAATAGTACGTTACACTTATGCTACGTTAATCATTGAAGAAATGTTAATTATTATTACAATTATTGCATTCAGACTGCCACTAAATGTAAGGCATCAACAATAGTTTCATGGCATATGAGTTCATAATTAATTTAACAGGAACTATTGATAGAAAATGGCGTTTATTTACCAGTGCACTAAAATAAACTGCAAGAACAAAATATTTTGTGATACTAAGGAGCAAAATAATTAACAATAAATGAGGTGGTTAATGTTAGTTGACATTTAATTTGCACAGAAAACAATCATTTGTTCGTCGTTGTTATGAATAAATTATTTTTTTAAAATGAATTATTATTATATTTTTGTAAATAAATTTACCTGATTTTTTTATTGAAATGAATAGAGACTAGGCTTGAGGGTTCCCAGCCTTTTTTATGAACAGCTTGCACGGCATCTAGAATTTTTTTACGTGCACCAATCTGATCTACGCCTGCCTGGAATAAGAAGCTCAGGTGAATTTTATATGAACTTGTTTAAAACTTTCTTATCACCAGGAAATAGTGAGAAAAAAAACAACACATTTTTTAATGTTATTTCTATACTTAAGGTAAATATAACTAAACCCAACACAATTGATATACTAAGAATCTGAGTATAGCCACCCTATGACGTACATCATTTTGCCATTGATAGAAGCTACTATCAAATGAGACTACAATGACCAACCATTGAAATACCGTTTATACTCGAGTACAACTCGACCCCCTGCATTGGCACTTGAAAAACTAAAATTTCACATTTCTTCATCAACGATGGCTGCAATAAACTGATGGCATGTCAGCTGTGTGTACGTTACTGACTTTGCTACACAATAAATGGTTTCACAGTAACATAATCAGTTATATGGTATGATTGTAACAAGTTCTGATATAAATAAGCTATATTACCTTACTATTAAATAGTGCATACACGTACGGAATTATTTTTTAAATAATCTAAAACCTCAAAGTTTTATTTTCTATTTGCTATTATAACCTCAGCTTAAAAATGTAGCATTTTACATGTTGATAAAAGATGAGTAAAAGTGTGTCAACCCCCTGATTTTGGCATTAGAGATTTTTTTAAAAACTCAAATTATACTCAAGTATATACGGTAAAGACAAAATGAAAACTGTGTAAAGGCTCACATTAATCAAGTCCTGTTCTGTAAGGGTCATCAACAGACTCAGGTCAATAAGTTGCTGTTCAAATTTATCAACTAGGTCAGGAAGGTCAAGGCCATGGAGAAAGATTTCAAGTTCATCAAATCTCGAATCTCTGAGTCTAAAATTATTGAAGTACATTTTTTAAATTCTATAATATATATAGAGTAAATTACCACTTCGCAAACGCTATGTCTTACCGAACACTATTTTTATAAAGCGTTCTCTGTATGTTTATTTGCTTGTCTAACATGAAAACGAACACCCATAAGTTGACATAGTTCATTTTTCAATATCATTTCATCGTTTCTTTTGTCTGGACGGATTATTTTGTGAGTAAATGTGTGTCAACATTTTGATACTTGCATCGTGCATGCTTTCAACTTCCCTAGGAAGAACGATGGTGATTTGCGGGTTACGACTAGTTTTCCTGTTAGATCTCGAAGACACACGTGTATGGTATTGCATCACAACTTACAAATAGGTCTGTAACTACGCTGTTATACTTTACAATGCTTTTTAATAGTAATATTCATTTCAAAAAGGGTATTCGCAATGAAGTAAGTTTAATGTTGGATTTTACTTAGTACCGAACACTTTTCCTCTGCAGAAAAGTTTAGTTAAATATGGGTCTAGCTCTTGGAATCTAGAAAATTTTTAAATAGTAGTGTTCGATTTGAGGACATGTTCGTGTTGAAGTATATTTGTTTTATTGTAGGATATTTCTTCAATCACTTTTTCATGTAGGAAAATTGAGCTAAAGATCTAGTTCTAGTCTACATCTAGACTCCTAGCAGCCACTGAAAAATATGGACTTGAATCTTAGACAGAAACAAATCATTGAGAACCAGCCAATTGAATCTCACACACAGGCACTCATTGAGACACAACCGATTGCGAATCAAACACAAGTAGTCATAGAGACCCAGCCCATTTGAGAATGAAAATAAATCTATCGTTTACAAAGACAAATCTTCCCAACCAGAATCATTACCAGCATCATCACCACCAAAGTCCTATTTGTCTGCTGCACAACTTAGAGCAATCCATGACTATTCAAACTTTTTATATGATCAAATGTGTTGCAACCAATGTAATAATATATTTTTTGTCAACTGACAATGACAAGTACTGCAGGGGACAACATTAGCAAAGAGGAGGAAGAGAAATTTAACAAGTTTTAAGCCTTAGCTGTGGGGCTAACAGAAACGTGAAGTCTAGAAGTAGAAGAACCCTAAAACAGCACAGTCAAAGCTAACTTGACAGTAGATGACATTTTAAATCTGCCTGTTTTTATTAGAAGGAATAAAAACAAGAAGAAAACAGCGAATGCTCCAACCATGCCAAACTTGGTCAGTGGAGAAGAGTTTAGAGATGCATTATAAAAAGAAAATAGCAGATAAGGAAGAAATAGGAAAAAAATGAAAAGAAAGATCGCGAGGGTAGAAAGCAAAAAGGAGAAAGGATGCACAAAAAGGAAAAGAGCAAGAAAAGGAAGAAAAAAGACGCAAGAGAGAAGAGCAGAATTTAAAAAATGAAAATAGTGGAGTCCAAGAAAGTAAAGAATTATCCAGTAATAGATCTATCTGACTGATAGCTTCAGTGAGGACTCACAGTTGATTCAAATAATGGAGTTTGACATGACTGCAGATGATGATACTTTAGATATAGAAGAGGATCTCTTGTTGGCAGAAATGTGTCAAGGGTGCAAAAAAGGGGGAGGGAAAAAGGTTTGGGTCCATTTTTGATGTGTGTGATGGCTGGTGGCCTGCACAGTGCACGCAAAATTGAGCATCTTTGAAACAAAGAACTTTTGTGTGCACTGTTTGCTGCCCTGCCCAGTGACTGTAGACTATGTTATTTTATATTTTATGTTATTGTATTTCTAAACGTATTTCATATTGCACCATATTTAAATACTCTTATATGTAATTAGAGGCTATAGATCTACCTTTAGTATTATTTTGTATATCTAAAAACTTATACTGATACTGTCTGTAAACTATGTTGTGCTTGGTTTATGTGCGATTTTTTTAATGTACATATCGTACAGATCTAAGTTATTTGGGCTCTAATTTCTTTCATGAACGTTTACCACATTTTTATTGACATCTCTAGTGTTATTTGTTGACCATATTAACTAAACATTGATTCTTTGGTGATTTCGGTAATGTGTCTGCTTTGAGGTCAAAGTGTCTGCTTTGAAAAAAATTGAGCAAAAAAGTGTTTGGCAGGCGGTAGCTAACTGGGTCAGCAAATATTGTTTTTACAATCTAACCTCGCGTAGTAATACAATAATGCAGTCACATTATAGTAGCCTTGTGGTCATACTACTTGTAGGTGCTTTCATTTTTACTCCATGTCGAGCGGTTTAGAAACTAAGCGTTCAAAGCAAAAATGGTGCTATTTTTAGCGTAAAGCGTTCGCAAAGTGGTAATTTACTCTAGGCTTTAAACATTTTGTCAAGGTGTTGTTTGCGTACAAAAATTTACTTAAACTTTACATTTTGAGAGAAGATTAAAACTCTATTCTTAGTCTTGTGTTATATTCCTATAGAAGATGAAAACTCTATTCTTAGTCTTATGTTATATTCCTATAGAAGATGAAAACTCTATTCTTAGTCTTATGTTATATTCCTATATCAATGACACAAAGCTTATACGTTATTATCATATTTTTGCCTATCTGTGTCAACAAAAATCTGCTTTAAATTCACATAGTAACGCATCTACTTTTCAGTATTTCAGGATATTTCTTATAACAATGTCACCAGTTTTATTCTGTACAAGATGTATTTTTGTGCTGCATCAAAAGAAAACATCCTTTAATGTTTAATTGAGCTGAATATAATTTGATTAGATTATATGGTCTATAACATTGAAAGCGCACTTGGATAATTGCAGTTAGAAGAAATGTCATTGTTTATGCAGCTAAAGTTGCTCTATAGATTTGTAAACCATTTGTCTATATCTACTGGAGTTGTTCCAATAACCTACCAAATATCGCATCAATAAAAAATTAAACATATTACAAGAAGACCCAACCTTGACAATGGATCTCCTGATGCCAAAGTGCAATTTGATGATGGTTTATGCGGCATATTGGGTGATTTTGGGAAATTGTCACTGTGTTGCCGCAAACCTGATTTGACTGTTTTCGGTTTCCTATGTTCTAGTAATGCCAGTATCTAGGGATACAAAGAGAAAAAGTTAAAAGCCTAATATCCTGTGAATAAAAGGGGACAGTAAAAGATACTCATTGGTCAAAGCCAATGATAAAACTAAGATTAAGTTGATAATGTATGTATTTTTAAATTCATATTTCAAGTTCTAACACACAAAAAATGATTTTAAGGAGATCATAAGGAAATGCTAGAATAAAATACTGCTGTAATCACTTGTACTGACTTCTAACAGTTATCAATTATAACAGTCATCTTGAAAATCATTTCCTTTTTTTCTAAATAAATTTCAAGCTCCAGTTGAAAATAAAAGACCTACTTACAGTTCAATTAGCACCAAGATTTACAAAACAGTGATGAATATTGTTTAGTAATGGTATTTTTTTTTTAAAAATACATTCACCGAAGATTATGTGTGTTATGGCTTCAATTTTGTATGATTGAACAATGATATACGTTGTAATTTTAATAAGAAATCAGGATGGATGAATATATATTTGTTTATTTAAGCCCACTACCTATTTAAAGGCTTATCTTTAGCTAAAATACATTTTTTAAATATCATTTAAAATTATCATTTTCAATGCAAAATGATACAAAAATTTAGGTGTGATTATTCTATTGTAAAAAAAACTAAACATTTTTATTCTAAGGTTACACTTGCATCATCAGTTGGCAAATTAGCAGCCAAATCTTTAACTGTCAGTTGATCCCGATGTTTGATATTTGGATCTGCACCTGCATCCAGTAGAGCTGTGACTACTTCTTTGCGCCCTCGTTGGGCTGCCCACGTCAGTGCCTAGTAATAATTAGAACAAAAATATTGTATAATTAATCAGCTTTCTTTCCTTATAGGTTTTTAAGAATTTTTTCCTGATATTTAGAAAACGTTTGTATATTTCCATAATTATACTTTTAAAATTTACATGTATATATTTTGCTTGTGGTGCTGAGGTCAAACCACTTAGCTTTAAAACTAGTTTATTATTTTATCTCAAAACCATTCTTTCCCCATTCTCCACATATTTTTTCATAGGTACTATCCTCAGTGGGGAGAAAAAGGCTGTCAAACAGAAATATTCATTTTTAAGATATTGAAAAAGTTGAAAATATGCATAGGGAGTGGGGGTGNGGGTGGGGGGGGGGGTTGTGTTGACAAGTAAAATAATCATTAAAGGGGAAGTGGGAGGGAATAACACAAACTGATCATAATTCAAGGTTTTTTAGTTTAATAGATGCAATAATTTTTAATAACAGATAATGGCTTAAATAGTGATTCTCTAAATGCATGAATGCAAGGAGAAAGCACTGTGTTTAATGGAAGCTAAGAATAAATTTCCTAGAAGTTAGTTGATTGGCGGCTTAGTTCAAGAAGAATATATGCTTACTGTCCAGCCTCTGGTGTCTTGTTTATTGACCTCAGCTCCATGTTTGATCAGCTCTTGGACAGCGGCTAGATGACCTTCTCTGCCGGCCAGCATTAGAGGCGTCGTATGCATTCTGTTGAGAACACAAGTTACTTTGACTTGGGTATACATCGAGACCTCCAAAAATGTTAGCCAATTTTCTTAATTAGCCTTCAAATAAAACTTAAATTAGAAAATATTAAAAATACATAGTCATCATTAAGTTACTGCTACTAATAATTTTTAAAAACACTTTAAAAATTATGAAATCATTATAAATTTTTTACAATTTTAGACCAAAAAAATTAAGCTAAAAGAAACTCAATAATAGCAGTAGATGCAGAGATCCCCAAATTGTTTACTGTGCACCCTTACAGTATAGCCAGTAAAAAAAATAATTAAAAAACAGACACTCAGTAAGATTGAAAAATATGTTTGAATTTAAATGCGACTTTTTTTAAAAATTTTCATAAAAAAAAGAATTACATGGGATACATTCATTGATCAGAACTGCATCAGATTTTAAAAAACCCAGAAGGAAAATCTCTGAATATGTGGTTTGTAAAGTTTATTTTAAAAAACCAATCCTAGTATAAAATTAGCAGAATTTTGGATATAAACAAATTATAAATATGGCACGTTGAATATTGACCATATTTTTGTTTCCACTTGTGCATTTTAACTTCTTATCATGGTAAAAAGTAAATTTTGCCACAAATCAATAAGGGTAAGGACTTATGTTCCAAAATTTCGAGAAAGTGTTCAGTGAAATAAAAAAAAGAGCTCAACCATCCTACTTACTCTATTCCTCTCGTAATGATTGAATTTGTTAAATCCTCTTAACAATCATCTTGTAACTAATCAAGTATGTTCAATTTTTTGTATTAGTTTAATCACCATGAAACTGAGTTTGTTAAATTATCTTGTAATTTCTTCAATCAACCATTCTTTTTTTAACTCTTAAAATGAGTCTTTTTTCTTTTTTACGCAAAACTTTGGGATAAAGTATAATATTTCAAAGTACTTTTGTTTTAACTTGACAAAGGGCACCTTAGGGAAAACCTGGATACACCAAGGCTACTGTGACTCTATTTGGGAACCTCTTTCATAATACTTACCTATCTTGTGCGTTGATATCAGCCCCAGTGGAAATTAACATTTTAACACAGTCAGTCACCCCCTCTTCATTTTGTGTATCAGTGGCAGCAAGGCAAGCTGACATCAATATTGTGAACATATCTTCAAAGAGGAAAATTTGAGAACTTGAGTAATATTTAAAAATTATTTTTTATTGAAATCCTGCTTTACAATAACTATTTGTGCTCCATTTTTAGGGATTTTAAGTTTTTGTTTAGCAATTTCGATTTAATTAGTGACTTAAAATGTAATTTACGCCTTAAAAAAAAGTTTTTGACTAAAAAGTTGTATTGATTGTCTTTACTAAGGGTAATGATAACATAAGTGGAGACCATTGGCAATGATGTGAAACAATTAAAACATTACAAATAAATTTGACCTACTTCGTCTGAATGAAATTGATACCATCTATTTTATTTCCCCTTTTAAGTTTTAAAAAAAATAAGTTTCCTTAAAATGCATGGGCAACTGAAATTACATCAATTAAAAGTGATTTCTAAGTTATGATTGGCAGATTATTTTTAGATTCTGAATCATTTTTGTCTCTGATATCTAGTGAATAACCCAAAAAACCAGGACACATGTCGGCTGGGGATAACCATTGGAAGTAATCAGTTTGTTTTATTAATTTCAACAAACAATTTTCCAAGCTTTCCAAGGCATACATTCTTTTGCTTAGGCCAAATCCTCGTCTGAATGTGAGACTTGTTTATGACTGGTTGACATTTTTATTTAGTTTCCAAATGCACAAAATTAGGTAACAAGGGCATACAAAGTACCTATACTTCTGTAACTCTGCTAAGGGGGTTTAAGCTTTGATAATTCACTTAACTACTAAAATGTGAAAGAAGAGATTAGGACCATAAACATGGTGTATCAATCTTTTAAAAACAATTTTTTGTTGATTAAGCAATATAAAAATATACCATAGTGATAAAATGGGTCTGCCCCTTTTTCAAGGAGAAACTGTAAAATTTTTGGGTTGGCATAGTTAGCAGCATACATTAAGGCTGACCATCCATCCCTGTAAGGCTCATTCACAGGCAAATCTGAAAAACAATGAATATTTGATGTAAATAAATATAAAAATTTAAATGTTATAAAACAACTTGTATAGGCCTGACAAGACATCGCAGAAAAATGAAAGCTTTGGCAATAAACATGCCTAAATGAAGAAATAGATAAAAACAAAATAAAACTAATAAAATGAAATGAAAACCTAACTGGGGTGTTGTCTAAAGCAAAAAAGAACAATATTTGATGTACCCTTGCTAATATTGGATTGGTTCCAATATGCTTCATGATAATGAGATAGTTTGTTTCTTTTCTTTTATAGTTTGCATTTTGTTATACGCTCAAAAAGTATGAATTAACAATAACATATTGAGACCTTTATATTTTAAACTATATAAATATTTATAAGTCTTTTTTACCTTGACTCAGACATTTCATTGCAAGATCAGGGCTGCCTTTAAAAATTGCATACTTCAAGTCCTCCATAGTGTATATATTACTGTTCATCGATATTGGAGCATTTACTGTGTGCCGATTTACAAAATGCAAAGAAGGGTGGCTCATGCTGTTGCTAAATTAATTTTAAAAATATAGTATATTTTTAAAACTATATAATTTAAATAATTTATTTAAAAAACAACACAAGAAAATGGTTGAAGCTGGTGTTAAGATAAATGATAATAAATAGCAATAAAATAAACCATTCAAAATTATGGTTAGTATGAAATTGTTTTCAAATAATTTAATATGTATTCAACCAAAAACTCATATCAGTAATTATTAAATAAACTCAAAAAGTTAATAAAGGTGGTCAAGTGGCATGCACGTTCAACTGGCGTACCGATAGTCAAAGGGTTTGACAACCCGCGAAGGTCAAGGGTGTCCCCGAGTCCACCCAGCTCCTAGTGAGTATCTAACACTAGTTAAGGAAACAAAGGTGGCTGGGTAATTAGTTGAACCCTCATAGGCATGGCCTGTGAACGCTGCGTCACTTGCCAACAGACTTGCATGGTCTGTGAATGCAATATTTTGTATAGAAGGAGCGTCTGTATAGAAAAGAGGATCAGACAAGGGGATTTTATAATCTTAATCTTACTGTTAACTTACACTTCCTTGGTTATATTAGTAGTATCTTCTGCTGCAGAATTGTTCTCGTTTCTCTGTTGGAAGAAAGAAAAAAAATCATAAGCAATTAACTCTTTAAAAACATGTAGTTCATTAAGCAGAGATCAGATTTCATTAATAAAGATTTTAAACTTATAAAAATGAAAAGATTCATCAGCAACATGGAATGTCATGGGCCACGTATTCAGCAAAAACAGGAAAACAAAAATGTCCAAACTAAAAAAAAATAATAATAGAAACTAATCACAAAGAATTATATGAATGTTTCTTTTGTTACTTTGTAACTTATTAACTTCGTTTGAAACTGCATACAATTTCTTACATTTGACTAATTTAACAATGATTATTATAAATATATATTTATCTTATCTTATCTAATTCTGTTACAGAGTTACAAACGCTCCTTCTATACAGAAGATTATTGCAACCTATGCTTATCTATGGTTTGTGTTTAGTCTTGCATTCTCATTAGAGTTTTAAATGTTGATAAAGTTTGGCCTTCCTTTCTTCTTCAGGCAACCCATTCCATGCTCGAATTCAGGACAGGAAGAACTTTAACAGAATAGTTTAATAATACTAATTATAATTTACTAATAATTATTAATAAGGCTATTACTGCTACAGGCTACTGCATTACTATTACCATACATTTTAGGCTATCCTCCGAATCCCAGTCCCAAATTAGTTTTCGTGAGTTAAAGATAACTATTTAGTTAATCAGTTCATAATTCAGCGTAATTTTATGAATAAAAACAAATTATGGCAGGTAGACCAGCCGCTCCGATAAATATTACTGCCAATGTTTTACCTGCAGTGCAACTAACAGGAATTGAACTAAAACTACTGAAGGACTATGGATGCAAGCCAAACGTAAACTCCGGTATCAGAGTGGTTCAAGTCGAGCTCTGTTTGCAAGCTGCTTGTCGGCATTTCAGTGGCGCAACAGTCACAAGCAGAATGTTTTTGGCAGCTATTTGGAAATGCCGTGTGACAATTACAATATTTAGTATTTAATTAATGGTTATCGGACAATATGTATCACTTGTCTATTTGTATCAATAAATAACATGTAACATATAATTAACATACTATGTCTTACATACTTTCATGAACTATCTGGTTACTTCCCTTTATTACTTTTATTAGCGTAAAATAATTTGGGACCAGGATTCAGAGGATTGCCTTCATTTTGTATTATATAGTAATAAAAGTATAAATAATAATGAATTAAAGATAAGTGATTAAATTGAATTATGCCTACATTTTCTGATGCCAAATTCAAATCTTCGAAGTCTTCATGATCACGTTGAACCATTTTCAGCATTGGAATTGAGTTAATTTCTTGAGGATCAGAGACGTCAGAATGAAGCCGAAGCCCCTTTTTAAAAGAACTCAAATTTAAGTTACTCTTGCGATTCTGTATTATTTGGCCTAGATCTGTTTGTTTATTATGATTATATTTAATTTTATTGTAGTCTTCTTGGTTGTATCTCTCCTGCTCCTCAAAACAGCCGTCCTCATCCCAGAGACATTCTTCTGAATCATATTCATCCACTTCATCGGCTGGAATAAACGACATTATTGTGCTTTGGTAGATACTTAAAATAGCATGCGATTAGAAAGTACCAAAATATTTCTATTGTTGAAAAAGAAATGCAATAAGTCTTGATTAGTACAAATCTTTCAAAAAAAGTTGTTGTTTGTTCGTTTTTCATAGATCAGGTTGAACTTTTTAATATATTTAGCGGTTTATCATTTTACCGAGATGTGAACATAAACCGACATCAATAAATAATAGCTGATATTAGATTTTTATGTAAAATTATATTACTTTTTTTTATTTTAGGGGCGTTTACATAAATTTTGATTACTTGAGAGACCTTAATTATATTACGTATGCATTATTTTCATGCATGAGCAGATTTGATTATTCGATTCGGTCTCATTGGAATGGTTAACCATTAAAACTGCTTGGGCTTGATTGAAAATTTGAACATCAATTTAGGCTGTGGCTAGTTATCTTATCTTATATGTTACAGACGCTCCTTCTGTACAGAAGATTATTGCGTCCTACGTATTTCTATGGTTTGTGTTTAGTCCTGTATTCTTACTAGAGTTTTAAACAGTGCTTTTTTCTGAAGAAAAAGGTTCCGGAACGCATATTTATGTCCGTTTTGCCATAAAGGAATAACACTGAAATGAGTGTAGTAAACATAAAATTTTAGATTATGTCAAAGAAACAAAATTACAAGGTTTAAACTGTTAAGATTTTTTAAACTACGTAGGCTAATCTACTAAAAAGACAACCTTTGAGGTTTTACAGCAAGTTCAACAGTTTTCGCATGTTTTCATCTCGATTTCTTTTCCTGCTTTGACTGTCTACAGCTGAATGTCTTCCTCGAAATAACCACGAATCAACTTACTTTGAAGGATCGAAAAATGTGAGAGGTGGACCCAGCAATCTGATGAATAACAGTGACGAAAATGTTTTTGTCATCAAAGAAGCCCTGGTTGGGGTGATTATAAGATTCATCTGCGAAAATCCCCTCTCGCACACACTAGAAGAAATAGAAATAGTATGTATAGCACGAATCAACGGAAGCAGTGTTTCTGGATATGTCTTTTCCATAAGGCATTCACAGAATCCACGAATCATTTCTATTTCATTTAGTTTTAGTCTGTTTGACAATTTTCTAATTTCCATTTCTCCAAATGTTATCTGGTTGGTAACGTTTTCTGACCACTGTTTTTGATCTAATATGCGAGCCCACTGAGCTAATTCAGCATCTTCGTTAGTAAGCAATCTGTTCTCCATGAAAGCTGAGATTCTCGGCGGCAGCTGTTGAAGTTTTATAATATGTGCCTGCATTTTGACTTCTTTCCTCAAAGACTTGTACAAGTGCTTTTATTTTTTGATTCGCCTTGTATAGATCTATGTTGCGCTCCTGTAGATCCAAGAGCAGCTCATATAATTCCTGAAGAGCATCGCACATTAATCCTAGATCCATTATAAATTCTGTAGATGTAATTTTCTTCTTAAGGCCTTCATAAGTGCACTTATCACTTGCGCTTCTTGTTGGATCATTTGTCGCTTCTTCAAAATGCTTCACCAGCGCTGCATAATTATTCCACACTGCAAACACCGAACGCAAACTAGATGATACCCATCGCGTGCTTAAAACTCGTCCAATTTTCAACAGCTCAACTTCCAGTATTTCAGCACAAGAATGCAACTCTCTGCTGTTTTTTTGGCGAAGCATGATATAGCGTAAAGCTTATCCAGAAAAGATTTAAATCTATTGATTCCTAAAATCTCCTTCACAGATGGAAATTTTTTGGTAAGTAACTTCTTAACTCCACTTTTGCATCCAAACATTACAGATGCGCCATCGCATGTTACAGAAACTAAATAGTCTTTCAGGTATTCTTCTGTTATTCCATGAAACGTGAGACATTCGAGTAATGCATCAAAAATTCCCTTGGCCATAACATTTTCAAGCTCCACTAAGTCTAGAAATAAATTGATTGGTTCACTCATTCCCGTGCCCTCTTCTACGCAACTCCGAATATACACTATAAGTGTTGATTTTTTTACTCAACGAGGTATATTCGTCGATCATCATTGAAACCTTACTTTTACAGCGAACGATATCTTTGGCCATCTTTTTCCTCATTTCGATGCTTATATGATCCACAATATTGATGCACGCATTTGTAGAAAGCAGAATGCAACCCATGTCAACTCCGTTCAGTTCTTGTAAATCAACTTCCATTTCAAAGTTATTAAACGATTGATTTGCTTTTGCAACTTTATATGCAGTGCGAAAGACCTTTCCTGTGACAAGTTTGTCACGTTTTAAAAACTTTAAAACAGCATTACCAAGGGTATCTTTTTCAGCTTCTTGTTTTTTTATCTTTAAAGCTGCTTGATGCCCAGCAGATTCTTTATGATCGAAAAAATGTTTCCGCAGTGACGTTAGTTGTTTCTTTCTATCGTCGCCATAACAAGTTATTTTACCATTACTCCATTCTGTTGATATTTTTATGCCCATCTTGGCCTCCACGCTAAGCTATCCCACATTTCTGCAGACTGTGCAGCCAAGTATTTTTGTCTTGAAACTACAGCCACTCATTTTTTTAGCAAAATTCTGTTTTTGCTCTACTGACCAGCAACTCGGCCAATCGTGGTTGTTGGAGCACTCATGTACGCAAGTTTCTGGATCAGTCGTACTCGTTTTTATTTCTTCTGAGATCGTTTTAGCTTTTTTTGTTACTGAAGCTTCCGTCGAAAAATACCAAACTAGTTATTCTTTTCATTTTAAAACGGTACGGTATAATATTTGTTTTATAACTTGACAAATAAAAATTACTCTAAATTACCAATTATTGATACGTTGTGTTTACAGTCGATAACCGGACGCATTACTGATGTGTGTTGCGCATAGATATAAAATGTAAAATTAAAATTCAAGGCTTTGTTTCATATACCAACCATCCTTGGGCCGGGCTATTTTATATGACTAGTTTATTTAATATTAAAATTCACTTTACACTATCAGCGATATTGCATTCCTGAAAAAGCAGTAAAGACCAAACATTCCAAGCAAAAAAATAAAAAAGTATGTGGAAAAAGGTGCCGGAACGCCGTTCCGGTGCGTTCCGCCAGAAAAAAAGCACTGGTTTTAAATGATGATTAAGTGTTGGCTTTCCTGGTTTCTTCAGGCAACCCATCCACGCCCGAATACCGGACGGAAAGAAAGAAAACTTGTATGTGTTTGTTCTTGCATATGGAATAAGAAAGGTGTTTTTATCTTTATGTCTATTTGGGGGTTGTATTAAGTTATCTTTGTGTTGTATTTCTAAATTAGAATAAATTGCCTTATGTATAATTACTAATTTACTCTTGGTTCTTCTATCCTCTATTGTTTCAAACTATGAGCCATAGTATGGCGGATTAAGGGGGGGGGCTGAGCGGGCTAAAGCCAGGGGCCCCTGACGGTTTTGGGGCCCCCAAACTTTTTATATTTTATAATAAAAGTGTACACATGTTTCCACGAACCCTTGACAATATAATAAAATAAAAATATAAAAAATATTATCTATACATCTGTTTGCGATTCAGTCTAAATAATCGATAACACTTGATTTAATTGGCTCACTTAGAGAACATAGTATAAAATATAGTTTATATTTTTAAAATGTTTTAGTTCCACTGGCTGTGTGGAGAGAGCACAGGCGCGTGATGCCATAGGTGTCGGGTTCGATTCCAAGCAGTGGATAATTAAGTTTTTATTTTCACACTCAATTGTAACATACCGCAAACACTTCAAACACTTATTTCTTCGTGTTCGTTTTTTTTTCATTATTAATATTTAGTTACAGTCATATATTAGCTGTTAACAATCATTTTATTTTAAGGGACGCTGGCTGGTTAGGGCTAGGGCCCCCGTTTGATTGCAGCCCGGGGCCCGATGCAGTCTTAATCCGCATCTGGTTTCAAGGTTTAATGATTTAACTAATGGTGTTACTCAGTTACTCTTGTCAGTTTTGAATATTCTCCAGTAATGAATCTGACAGCTCTTTTTTCATTTGTTTTAGTTTGTCAATATTTTCTTTGCTGGATGGGTCCCATACAGAAGATGCATATTCTAGTATAGCCCGGGATTTGGGGGCCCGGGGCTTTGGCCTCTCTGGGGGCCCGGGGGGTCTTGGCATCTATGGGGGCCCGGGGGGTCTTGGCATCTATGGGGGCCCCATCATTTGACCGATTGCGTAATATATAATATTTAATGTAAAAAAATAATTTCAGACACTCTTTTAGAGGCTCCCTTCAAGTGGGGGCTGGGGGGTTGAATTTAGACCCCTTCCCGCTCCCTTAGCTAAGCCACTGCAAATATAGAAGACTCTACACATGATACATAGATATACATAGAGATAAACTAAATATTCATTAATTTAATTATGAAACATTCTGAAATTTTGGTACAATGCATTGTTAGGTGACATAAGTCTATGTGCAAAATTTTAGCTCGATAGGATCACTGGAAGGGGGTAATTTTTAACTCTTGGAATACGACCCAAGCTCATCCTGCGGACGTAACCCAACCATCGCAGGCGCCTCTCACTCAGGATTGAGTTCATACGATTCATACTCAGCAAATGGCTCCTTCTGAGTACCTCGACATTGGTGATTTTATCCTGCCACTTGATGTGTAGGATCCTACGCAAGCTTCGTAAGTGGAAGCTGCTTTATTTGCTTGGCATAGGTCGTCCAGCACTCGCTGTCATAGAGGAGTGTGTCGAGCACGCAGGCCTGGTAGACAATGGTTTTCCTCCTTTCAAAATGCACAGTACATTACTTTTCAATGGCTAGGCAATATAGATTAGATAATCTTGGTGTATTTCTTAACGATCGTAATTTATTTTTTTATTAACTTAAGTTTAGAGAAGCCATTTTAATACCTTGCCTTACTGAAAGACAGTTATAAACAATGTTCAAATGTAATATATTATTTTAGCCAGGGTAACTTCTAGCCTTATCATCTTAATAAAATTGAATAAATTAACTGGTCTTGAATTCATAATTCAACTCTCCAAGTATGGTATTGGTATTCATAAATGCAGCCAACATTGTCGCTGTCAAATAAGCTACATTTCGATCATTTTGTATACACCTTTCAAGGTTTTTAGTCTGTGGGGGATATGGGAAAAGGATTCAGACACGAGGTGGAGCCCAGAGAGGCCCACACGTACCCAGTTGTCAGGGGCCTAAACATTTCTGGCGGCGCCCTGTTCTTGGAGTGCTTGGTCGTAGCCTACTTTGCAAGAAAATGCACCGGGTCTTAAATATTGCCTTTATTTGCAACAACATTTTCCTATCTGTTACCGCAAAAAGCCACTTTTTTTATTTTTACATCAGCTTGTTGTTATTTTTTAATTATGAATCGTTCATGAATCGCCACTTTTATTTTTATGTGTGCCAATTTTTAATTTAAATGAGATAAGATATTTTATTCTTTTTAAAATTTTTATTTATTCTACAAAATAAATACATTAAAATTAAAGTAACATTACTTTAAAACAATAAACTATGTGAGAACGACAACAATGATAGTTTCAGTAGTTTACCAATTAAAATTAATTCTATGAACCAGCACATATCTAATTGTCATATTCACAGTACTTCAGCCCCTTTTCCCCCCCAGCTCAATAGAATTAGTATCAGAAGTCTTTATTTTAATAGGATAATAGGAGTTCAAAATTGCGTCATTAGAAATCTCCACGTATGTTAATTTAGTCTCTTCATTTTTATTTTTTAAAATCTTTTATTTTATTAAACCTAATTATTACTTACTATGTTTTTTTTTTAACAACGAGGACTTTGCCGCCCCCCCCCCCCACAACATTTTTCACAAAAGTGTGGCGCTCGTAGTATTCGATTGGCTCATGTTTCAAATTGATAGGGTACAGTAAGATTTGCTTTTAAAACAGGAGCGGCTGTCAAATTGATAGGGTACAGTAAGATTTGCTTTTAAAACAGGAGCGGCTGTCAAATTGATAGGGTACAGTAAGATTTGCTTTTAAAACAGGAGCGGCTGTCAAATTTTAGCTGTCACCACACCAGGTTCTAATTTTTCACTTCCATAACATTAGTAGCAGAAGAATGTATGCAGTTTTGGCAGTTGTAACGTTCACATGATTTATAATTTTATGATAGTTCCTTTAATTCTTTTTAAATTTCTTTTTGGCTTTTCTTTTATTTCGATTAGTAGCTCAACTTTCTTTTAAAAATTCATTGTTAGAAGCTATATAAAAACTACTATGAATTTGCCGACCTGAAGCAAACGGCCGTCCGGGGCCAGTCAAAAGGGACACTTAATGCCATTTCGAAGACTAAATAAATGTCTTATTCCTTCATTATAAAATTACATAAAGAGGGTAAATAATGGTAAAGTTATGGAATAAAAATGTTATTTTTATGAGTACCTTACAATAAATAAAATGAGTTTATATATAACTATTCCTATAAATTAAACGTTGGGTGAAAATTGAGATTTAAACAAAAATGTACTAAAATTCTAACTACACCGTGTCCGAGTCGGCATTAAATACATAAACAATTGCATTTTTTATATTGTTTTTGCCCCTGGGCGTCATCGATTTCAATACACAACACAGCATAGAACGGCATCGGCTTTTAAAAAAACAAATACTCCGCTAGTTAAAAAAAAAGCACACAAAAACAACAACAACAAAAACAACTATGGAATTTTTCATTAATTAGACGTCATAGTATTTTTGTCAACAAAACAGCTCATAGTCTAGTTTCAGTTTTTCTTATACATACACAATTTCGTCTTAAGAGAAAAAAATTCTTGAGTCCGTTAATGTTAATTATTTGAGACGAGGTCACGGGCCACGGTCCAGCTTAAGTTTAATCGCGGGTCGTATTTAGCCCGTGGGCCTGACTATTGACAATCCGAGGGAAGCTCAATGCTAAAAGATGTCATAAAAAAATTTCACGTGCACACACATAGAGTGCAAAGAGTGGTGCGCAAAAGTCAGATAACAAATAATTTGTATGACACCAATCCGGTTATATTTAAAGCTGATGTAAGAAAATTCACTGCTCTTGATTACATTATTAACAGCTGAACAATTGACACCTGTAGCTTACTCTAACAAAAATATTGAAAGAAAGAATAAATTTACAACAGCGCACGGGTTTGAGAATGAAGCACAAACTATATTTTAAAATAAAATTGAAAATTTGTACAGTAATGACATTGTGTAGTATATTTAAACTTTGGCATACATTAAATTGTATTTAAAATATATTATAAACTTTTTGAAAGACACTAAACATTCCTTGACATATAGATCAAGCATCTTTGGTCATATAAATATCACACCCGGATCATAGCAAAAAAAAATCATCAACATTTAATTTCAAACAATAAATAATTTAGTGCTTGCCTCAGTCCTCAAATCTCATGAACGGTGGTCGCAGCGAATGAAATGAGATATGAGACAATTTAGTCACTGTTGAAATAAAAAAAACACACACAAACAACAACATAATATACTATTTATAAGACTTCTTTTTAACTACTACACGGGCTAGAGATCCGCGTTGTCTCACAATAATGATGGTGAAGCAGTTGGTATATAACTTGTTTCTCTTTTTTAAATTTGTCGATGTTTAAAAAATTGTTACATGTGTAAGGACTTACCATGTTGTGGCCATATCATGTACAATATTATCACATACAAGGATTTTTATGAAACATTCATATTCTGATATTAATGTGCTAGAAAGTATAAGTAATACAAAATTTCCGACCACAGGAATAAATTCCGTGTTCATACAATAAAATTATTCAAGAAATTAACATCAATTTTTTTCTAGACATAGTAACTAATAGCCATTAAAATGGTTAGTTCTGAATCTGATACATCCATATTAAAAGCAAGTGTAATCCCATTAGCAATAAATACATAAAAGCAATTATTTTAAAATGAATGAATCATGAAATCATGGGTTAATGATTGAAACACCATCTTTAAACGTGCTCTCTTGTCTCACATACACGTTTTAAAAAGTTATGTTGTAATGTATGTAACTAAGTACTGATTCTTAGCTCATGTAAATAGAAATACGCATTAACGATAGACTTATCTCTATTTTTGTCACCTATTTAATCTTGAACGCTTTATTTGTAATTTCTTCAGCTTTGATATAATTAACATAGGCTATTATGATCGAATAGATAACGAAATCTTTAGATTTCCAACTGATAGCAGTTCAATAAGTGATAATTTATTTGTTGTGTTTGCTTCTTGTTAATTTTTGATACTTTTGATAATTATTATCTTAATTATAGTTTGATAGTGTTAACGACACAAGCTTTCTCAGTCTCAGATACTGAATCCACCACAAACAACAGCCCAAAAAGGCAATGTAATGTTACAACACAGTACAGCCCCAGCAGCATTTGGCTGGGTAGTCAGGGGCGTAGACCTTGTGTTCCAGGCCGTAGACGAAGTAGCTGGAGGACACATCCTTGTACTTGTATCCGACTTGGGTGACGGGGATGATACGAACTCGGTGGCGCTGCGCAACAACAAAGGGAGGCAATGAAGGGAAATCGTGGCAAAATTTGGGGTGGGGGTGGGGGATATTTTGTTTTGTTTTGTATTGTATTTGTAGAATCAACTCGGGATGGTAAAACTTTTAAGTACATTGAATAATTTTAGGGATAATTACTGAACTTTAATTATGGTAAATTTTGATGAATTGAAAAAAACAATTAAAACAACATCCAATCCAATTACAAGGCTGCACTTTGAAAAAAGATACAGCCAGAGGGCAGAGGCGTCACTGGGGCGTTAGCTAATGGTGTCACCCCCTAACGAAATAATCCATAGAACCCTTCCGAGTTTTTCATGCCAAATAACGGGAACATACGGAATTTTACATTTTGGTGTCACCCCCTGATGGTGTCATCCGGGGCGGCCCGTCCCCATCGCACCCCCTTATGACGCCACTGCATAAAACTGTTTTTATTATAAATTTAGAATATTAAAGAAGTTTTTAAAAAAGTCCAGCGGTTACCTGCATTAGAATGCGCTCTGACGAAAAAGTAGTCCCATGTTTGCTGACCAAGCCCTTCGACGCCATGTTTATTTCTTGTTCCGGGAAATGGTTCACAGGCCACACCTGTTAGTGGATTGAAAATTCAAGTTAGGGACATCTAAGTATCGTATCTTATCTTATATAACAGACGCTCATTCTATACATAAGATAATTGCGGCCTAAGCTAATCCATTGTTTAATTCTAGTCTTTCGATTTTATTAGTTTTAAATGTTCATAATAGAGAGTTGGTTTTCGGAATGTATTCAGGCAACACAATGATGGACGAATTTCACGGGAAGAACGATGATTTATAAGTATTTGTTCTTGCTATTTGTTTATTGCCTCCAATCAGTATGTTTATTTGCTCCCATCAGTATGTTTATTGCCTCCCATCACAATGTTTATTGCCTCCCATCAGTATGTTCTTTGTCGCCCGATCAGTATGTTTATTGCCTCCCATCACAATGTTTATTGCCTCCCAGCAATATGTTATGTTTTCGGATACATCCCCTGCGCTCACTTTTATTGGTTTTACTACAAACGATTTCCGAGTTTTGAGCAACCTACACCGTCATGGTTTTAACAACGCACCAACTCAGCACCACTGAGGGCCGGATCTATAGAGACACATTCTCAACTTTAATTTTTAAATTAATATCTGCCTTAACAGTGCATTGAGAGTATAAAATACGTTGAAATCGCCTATAACTGAATGCCTTTTGGTGAAGCAACTACATCACTATTTCCTACAAACAATGCCGGCTAATATGTGTTACTAATAAAGACAAGGGACCGAGAGAGTCTAAGGTCAACAATAGATTAAGACCTTGTGACCAAGTGACCTACCCTTGGGGCCGTCTCTTCGAAGGCCACTTGTCCAGACACTGACCTAATAAGTTCATCAGGCAAAGCAGTTCTTTCAACTATGTGGTCCTCCAGGTGGTTAGTCCTTCATATGAGGAAAACAATATTTTTTGTAAAGATGAAGTACAGTGAAACCTCTCGTAACGAGCACCTCTCATAACGAGTAATTCGCATAACGATAAAACATTTTTAAAAAAAAAATAAAAAAGGTGCTCCCTTAACGAACAAAAATTCGCATAAAGAGTGACTCAGAAAGGGAAAGTCATCTTTTCCTGGAAATTCATTTGTAAGCCGAGACTTCCGCCTCGATGTATGTGTTTAGCACACGGTCTGTTAGTATATTGTTTTCGTGTGTGATCATCCATTTTAAAAAAAATTGAATTCAGACAGTGTTTGAAATTTTTATTATGAGTAATAACCTGGGCTAGAATGTTTTCATACAAAACACACACAGTAATAAAAATCATAAGAGAGAAAAATAACTGATGAAATGAAAAGTAAAATCATTGAAAAGCGAAAATAAGGCATTAGCATGGATAATCTAGCGCGCATATACAATCGGCAAACACCAACGATCTGATCTATTCTCAAGAAGAAAAACAAAATTAAGGAGATGAATGCTTCAAAAGGAGTTTCAAGAATGTCTACGTAACGGTTATTACACATTTTTGGTCAAATTTTGAAGCTTCGACAAAAACAAATGTCTTTAGACAGTTTTCTAGTTAAAAAGGATTAATTACTTGTCATAAATTCATATTTTAAATTTACGTGTTTTGTTTCAAATCTAAATTGTATTCCAAGTTGTTACACTCTTGAACAATTCACAAGTAATTTTATTTGAATAAATGTTAATACAAATTTTTGAAAAATAAGTGTTTTTGTAAGCATGGAACGCATTATCGTATTTTATATTGATTTGTATGGGAAACATTGATTCGTTTAACGAATGTTTTGCTTAACGAGTAAGTGTCTGGAACGAATTATGCTCGTTATAATACGTTCCACAGTATACCATATAAAGAGGTATAAATAGGTTTTGATGGAATCATATTAGTCAAAAGAGGAAGGAATTTTATTGCTAGTGCGATTTTAAAAATCTTACCAGGTTATTGTTAATTGGATAAACCATCGCAAATTAGCACGACCTTTGCACTTGCGACATTCAATCTGACCTGATCCGTTGCACGTGAAACACCTGTGGATAGATAAACGCGTAATGTTTTGATTTTGGAGTTCACTTTGTCTTGTACCAATAACACATTTCATCAAATTTACTCCTAATATATTTTGGATATCAAAACTCAAAATCCGATACCTTCAAAGTGGTTTCCTGCTACTGTGCGCATTCAGAGAACTCACGTTTAATGATATTATACCGGGCATTTAGAGGCACGAAGACCACTGCTGTTTAAATCCCCGGGCAGCTTAAAGGGAACATTGGTCACATCATAGGAAATATCGACTTAATAATGGTCGCCATAACCAACCAAAGCAAAGCGTGAAGTAAAATCTCCACCAAGTAGGAGTACCGAAGTCAGACGCAGGCAGGTGGATGGTTAATGTTAATTATCTCTAACGTCTACAAAAGTACACTCACATTGGTAAACGTGCACTAACTCTAACATCTACAAAAGTACACTCACATTGTTTAACGTGCACTAACTCTAACGTCTACAAAAGTACACTCACATTGTTTAACGTGCACTAACTCTAACATCTACAAAAGTACACTCACATTGTTTAACGTGCACTAACTCTAACATCTACAAAAGTGGCTCACATTGTTTAACGTGCACTAACTCTAACATCTACAAAGGTGACTCACATTGTCATCCCACCTGTACAGCTGGTGCAGTGCCTGTGTCTATGCTCACCATTTTCATAATAAGAAACTCTGCCCGTCCCATTACAGAAGCCGCATTGTCTCTGTGGAGTGAGGTGAATTTATTAATGGAAATATCGAAGAAACTAGATGTCCGCGGCGTAGCGTACGCCGCATTTTTGCTCATAGATAGTACAAAGAAAGTGGGGGGGGGGTGAACAGACAGAAACTACATCACGATGAAATCAGAACAACGTGAATGAACCTCGGATGCGGGTATAACTGCGACGCATTTTTGATCTAGAAACATGTGCACTGTGGTTAGCCACTTGCCACCCCCACCCTGCACCACCCTAGCTTGCCCACCATAAACTAATTGGCATAACTTGACAAAGGTCATTCGTCAAGCTTATTTCCACTCATCTTGTGCGTGTTATGCTGTTGCGAAGTCATGATCGAAAAGGAAGTTGGAAATGAATGGGCACAAACACAAACATTTTTAAAAATTAAACAAGAAATGCCTTAGCTGGGAATTGAACCTGTGACCTCCGCGTGTTAGGCTACACTATGAAATACTATGAAATACATGTTATTTTGATGTTCTAAAAGAACATAGTAATTGACCTCAATTCAACGAATTGGTCTCGATGACCCCCCACGCTGTGCAATCTGATTGGTCGTTGGGGTCAGACAGCTTGCTACTTGCTTGGTAACCGGAATGGTTGGACCATGATGAGAATTATATATATATAATTATTATAGATATTTAGAAACGTTACATTTCCCTGAGCTTACTAATGGTTAGTATTTAATGTATGTTTTTTTTCTTTTAGATTTTTGTCTGGGTAGCTGTGGGCCCAGGCTCTTGTACCTCATCATAAAGTTTCACGTGTGACTATTATCAGCAAACACATATTTTACTTTTCTATGACATAGGCAAGGAGTAACTATTATCCGGTGAAGCCATTTTATGAAAACGAGACTCGCCTGACCTAATTGGACGTTTCATTATTGAAATTTTAATACGTAACATGTCAAAGTGAGGCTGATATAAAGGAGGGAAATACAATTCAGAGTATCGTCGTTAAAGGAAATACTTTAAAATTCTTCAAGTGCGCTTGATGCGTAAAGCTATCATTTTAAAAATATTAAATTTCATTATTACATTAATTAAAGAAATCAATGATGTAAAAAATGTGAGGCAATTAAATAATTGTTAGAGTGCAGGGACTTTTAAAAAAATGTTGTTGTTTGTTGTTTTTTTTTTTTTTTNGTATTTAGGGTTTGATATTTTTTAAAAGGAGGGATATCCAATATTTATATATATATATTTTTAAAAAAATATTTTTTAAAACAATATTTATTCAATAAACGAAGATAGGCCGCCTTTGCATCGCTGCCAACGTCTTATCTTGTCTTCTCTTATCTGTTACAGACGCTCCTTCTATACAGAAGATTATTGTGTCTTACGCTTATCTATGGTTTGTGTTTAGTCCTGCATTCCTATTAGAGTTTAACCGGTTTTTACGTGAATTTCCATGCAATTTCCTTAGGTTAAATTAAGTTTGGGAGTAGCGAACAAGCCTGGAACTTTGAGCACGTTTCAAAGACCCTTTCTATTATCTCCCCCTTCCCTCTTTTTGACCCCAAACAGAGACAATTTGTAATTAGGTCACATATACACTTACCCGCCCACTTCCCAGACACACGTAGCAGAACTTGTAGCCTCTAGCACCACAGACGTGACAAGGCTGCAAAAAGATAAAAAGGAAATCCCTTCGACAAAAGGTACCGTCTTCTTTAATCTAAATTGTTATGCTGCTAAAATTTACAGGATTTTAATAAACCATCTGGGAAAATAGCAGCAGTTTTTTTTTTTTTAATTTTGTTTTTGTTTCAATCTTTTTCTTGTTTAGATACGATCGGTTGTTGTTGGGGGGTTAGGGGGGTAGCTGAGGGGCTTGTAAGTGGGTAATCTGGCCTTTAGTGACATACACAAGATTAACACAATCTCAGTTTGGTAACACGTATCGCAATGTAACCCCACATTCTGACGCTGAGATAAACTAAAATCTTTGCCGCAAAATAATTTACAACACTTTTATAAGCGTCAAAAATTTATTTTAAAAAATAAATAAATAATTTAGTTAGTGTTTCCTAAAATTTAAGAGACTAATTTAAGAAATTATTTTTCTCTGCGAAATTGATAATGTTCAAATGGTAATTGTTATTACTTTTATTTCATATTCCAAATTAAATTAATATTTGTACACGTGTTATTCTTGACTATTGAGTATAAAAAGTTTAGTGACAATACTGCACACACTTCACGTTGAATTGAATATTTTTTATCTCTCTAATAATAGATTATTGATAATACATTTTATATAAAAGTTCAACAATCTCAAAAGAAAATTTTAAAAAAGGCACTTAAAAGTTGTTAATTTTATTAAAATGAAGACTAATATAATTATATAATAGATACTATTTCCATAACTTTTAAAACATATCTTTGATCTATAGTCACTCATCTGTTCCTGAGATGATCATGAGAAATTTTAAATTTTTGTTCACAATATTAAGTTTTTACAAATCAATAAAAAAAATTGTTGCGTAGCTCATACGTCCGAAAATTATATCTGTAGCACAGCGACAACATTTCTGCAGCCGTAATTATTGTGACAGTTTTGTTATAATTTATGTTCCCCAAATCTTGCCAAAGGGTTCCAAGTGCCCGGGAATAAAGTTGATTTTCCATAATCGTCATCACTCACCTTCACCGAAGCAGTGTTGGGAACTTCCACTTCCAGTTTACTTGATTGAAACAAGGCCGGGGCCTGGGCCTGTATGTCCCACGGCCCAGGGGGGCTCCCCGTGACCACGATGCCTTCGCCTCTGTAAGGCTGACATGTCCATTTAGTGGACCGCGCCTCTCCAAACGTCTCCAGTGTATACTGTAGGTTCAAAGCGAGAACAATAGACATAGTGAGTACAATAGAGACACAGTGAGTACAATTGAGACACAGTGAGTACAATTGAGACACAGTGAGTACAATTGACACACAGTGAGTACAATTGACACACAGTGAGTACAATTGACACACAGTGAGTACGATAGAGACACAGGACAATTGAGACACAGTGAGTACAAGAGAGACACAGTGAGTACAATTGAGACACAGTGAGTACATTTGAGACACAGTGAGTACAACAGAGACACAGCACAGTAAAGACACAGTGAGTACAAGAGAAACACAGTGAGTACAGTAGAGACACAGTGAGTACAATAGAGGCACAGTGAGTACAATAGAGGCAAGGTGAGTACAGTAGATACACAGTGAGTACAGTAGAGACACAGTGAAAACAGTAGAGACACAGTGAGTACAATAGAGACAAAGTGAGTACAATTGAGACACAGTGAGTACATTTGAGACACAGTGAGTACAACAGAGACACAGCACAGTAAAGACACAGTGAGTACAAGAGAGACACAGTGAGTACAGTAGAGACACAGTGAGTACAGTAGAGACACAGTGAGTACAGTAGAGGCACAGTGAGTACAGTAGAGACACAGTGAGTACAGTAGAGACACAGTGAGTACAGTAGAGGCACAGTGAGTACAATAGAGGCACAGTGAGTACTGTAGAGACACGCTGAGCACAGTAGAGACACAGTGAGTACAATAGAGGCACAGTGAGTACAATAGAGGCACAGTGAGTACAGTAGATACACAGTGAGTACAATAGAGACACAGTGAGTACAGTAGATACACAGTGAGTACAGTAGAGGCACAGTGAGTACAGTAGAGACACAGTGAGTACAGTAGAGGCACAGTGAGTACAATAGAGGCACGGTGAGTACAGTAGAGACACGGTGAGTACAGTAAACGTACAGTGAGTACAGTAGAGTCACAGTGAGTACAGTAGAGGCACAGTGAGTACAATAGAGACACGGTGAGTACAGTAGAGACACGGTGAGTACAGTAGAGACACAGTGAGTATAGTAGAGACACAGTGAGTACAGTAGTAACACAGTGAGTACAGTAGAGACACAGTGAGAAGAGTAGAGGCACAGTGAGTACAGTAGAGACACAGTGAGTACAGTAGAGACAAAGTGAGTACAGTAGAGACACAGTGAGTACAGTAGAGACACAGTGAGCACAGTAGAGGCACAGTGAGTAGAGTAGAGACACAGTGAGCACAGTAGAGACACAATACAGTAGAGACACAGTGCGTAGTGTAGAGACACAGTGAGTACAATAGAGACACAGTGAGTACAGTAGAGACACAGTGCGTAGTGTAGAGACACAGTGAGTAGAGTAAAGACACAATGAGTAGTGTAGAGACACAGTGAGTAGAGTAAAGACACAATGAGTAGAGTAGAGACACAGTGAGTACAATAGAGACACAGGACAGTTGAGACACAGTGCGTAATGTAGAGACACAGTTAGAACATTATACCTTGACACACGGTGTGTAAAATCGAGACACTATAATGTCACCAGCAGAAATTGTAGAGCGCTAAGATTTTTGTGCTAAGGAATACGTTACATGAATTTAGATAACACGAGTTTTGTTGGAAGAATGTTTTCGAAACCGTGTATTTATGATATTTAACATTTAAGATTTTCAAACAAATACCACTATTAAAATGTTTGCTTTTATGCATAGTAAGTACACAAATAAATTAAAAATTGTAAAATGTAACATTTTTTGTGTGGAATACGTGGAATAATTGCAATGTACAGTGTTAAAATCTGTTTTTGAAATTTGGCCCAAGAAGAATGATTATGGTTGGCATAAAAAAAACACACAAAAATTGTTGTTTAACTGTTGTGATCTGTCGGTGGGAGATTTTTGTGTAGGGAGAGATGGGGAAAAAAGGAAACTCGCTGCCTGAGAGTACAAGTAGCCCGACAATGGACTCTTACACTTAGTTATTGGGGACTTTCTTTTCCCTCCCCATAACCTCGTCATCGTAGCGGGTTAAACGGGGGGGGGGAGGGGGTGAGAGAACGGACACAAACAACAGCACGAAGTAATGGAAAAAAATCATTAAACGTGGAGACATGTGCACAACAGTTGTTGCTACCTGCCCACCAACCTTTACTACCATCCCTTGCCAACCATAAACTGTGATTTTCCGATTCTACGGTTAGTTATAATCGCAAAAAATGGGGAAAAGAAACAGGCAGAAAGAAAAGTTAATTTTGTTTTAAATTTGTTCCATCTGGAAATTGAACCCAAGGACTTTCCACCTGCAAGGCGGACGTGATAACCAATACGAATCATTCGTTAATCTGTGAAGGAACAACGCAAGTGAACGCAAGAAGCATTGTTACCAACCCCCCCCCATTAAAAAAATTTTTATCCCACTCCGCTTTCCCACTGTGATCTTTCGACCCCAGAGGAGTTCAATCGTCATGCTCATTTGCACATGGTCGTTACGTGAATTAAAATTATCTATAAAGAAGACGCGGCTTAAAGTGGGCTAGATCCCACAAACTCAGTTTGTGAGGCGAGCGCACTGTTGACTCCGCTATCCAACCTTTTACTAAAAAAAAAAAGATAAAATAACGATATCTGTTGTAATTAATATCTCTTTTCCTAGCTTTGGAAAGTTATATCTCATTAGAGCGCTGGTGAGTGTGACACTATCTAAATCCTAATTCCCTTACAGCGTGAGTGTAGTTCTACGTCATCTTTGTTTACTTTGTTACAACTTACATGGAATGCACTTGAGGAATGCAAGTCGCCAATTTTCATTTCAAGGGCCGGTCCCTTCCCATAACAACAGTGCTCGGCGACAAATTCGATGATTGCTTCCCTTGCTTGCTCCTCCGTGATTTTTGCCCCGCTGTTAAAGCGAATAGTGGAAAATATTGTAGGTACTTCATGGAACATTTTAAGTAGGGAAACTATACGATAAAAGAGAAATGTATTTTTTGAAACTGATCAAATCGACCAGAGATCATTCACAAATCTGAAATCAAAAGTTCACTTGAGATTTCTTTCAAAAGTTATTTAATAGACGATTATTTCAATACTCTTTCTTTGCCTCGCAAATGAAACAGTAAAATTTAATAATTTATTAGTATAATTAGAGGGGAAATAGTGGAAAGTTACCTCTGAACTTCTGCCCTGTGTTGTGGTTCCTGAAGCACCTCCTGATAAGAAGGAGGGGGCAGCATAGCTGTGAAGTTAAAGACAGTTTGATAAAATGTCATGTTTAACAAAGACGGACTAATTATACCACTGGTTGTAATAAGGGTATTATTAGTAATTATTAGAACAAAAATCATACCCATTTGTTCCAATAATGTTCATTCTTAGAACATAAAATCATACCAGTTTGTATTAATATGGGCATTCTTAGAACATAAAATCATACCAGTTTGTATTAATATGGGCATTCTTAGAACATAAAATCATATCCATTACCCCTGACATTTGTATTCGTATATAATTTCATAATCATCATTCATGAAATTGCTATTGTTATGATAGATCATACACTTATCAGTGTTTAATTGGAACTCCAAAGAAATATTATATAGGTATCAATAAATACTGATACAAAATTGTCATAACATTTTTTTTTTTTTAAATGACTTGATTTTATTTAATAAGCTTTTTGAGGATATAGGAAAATATCAGTGGGCCACAGATAACCATTGTAGAAAATAAATATAAATGCTAATTTAAAGAGAGAAATTGTAATACAACTGTTTTGTTGAATACATTTGTTAATGATTTGTTGATAAGAATCTTACTGGACATAATTAAAGGACAATGCTCCTGACTTGAAGAACAAAATTCTTGACTTTATTGCTACAAACGGATGCAGGGTTGTCCCTTTTTTTTTTTTTTTTTTTTTTTTAAAGCGTAACGACTTTTTCATTTGTCCGGTCTGAGGGAATCATCAGTTATGGCATATGAAGTAACTTCTGTCCGGTTTGAGGGGTAATTGGTTGTGTTTATGACGTAAATTCTGTCCGGTTTGAGGGGTAATTGGTTGTGTTTATGATGTAAATTCTGTCCGGTTTGAGGGGTAATTGGTTGTGTTTATGACGTAAATTCTGTCCGGTTTGAGGGGTAATTGGTAGCGGTTTCTGACGTAACTTCTGTCCGGTTTGAGGGGTAATTGGTAGCGGTTTCTGACGTAACTTCTGTCCGGTTTGAGGGGTAATTGGTTGACGTAACTTCTGTCGGTTTGAGGGGTAATTGGTTGACGTAACTTCTGTCGGTTTGAGTGGTAATTGGTTGCGGTTTATGACTTAACTTCTGTCCGGTTTGAGGGGCAATTGGTTGGGGTCTATGACGTAACTCCTGTCTGGTTTGAGGGGTAATTGGTTGGTTGCGGTTCATGACTTACCTCCCTCGAAGCCGATGTTGGAGTATCCAGGTAAACTCGCCAACTCGGGCGGTGGGGCGCTCGGTTCCGCATCTTCGTTGGGGCTGGCCATAGCTCCAGGGGGGGCGCCTTGACCATGTGGAAGTACAGCACCTGGGGACACAGAGATTAACATAAGTATTTTACATTAAAAAAACTAACAAAATAAAAGCTGTGCACGCAATACTTCATCTGTTTCGGAACACCTTAATGTATATTCGTGTGAATGGTTTATGAAAATGTTTAATAATTATTTCAAAGTAAATTTAATCCCTTTTTATACCCTTAAGCCTTGTTGCTAAACATGTCAGAAATATCGTCACAACGCAAATTATAATTGTGGCTTTTTTTTTTTTTTTTTAGCAATATCAGTTTAGAGATGAATGAGGGATAAGGAACTTAAAAATGTTTGTATGGTTAGCAAGACACCCCGAGAAATCCATCAAGACAGCTGAGTGGAAGGTTTGTAGTGAATGTGCTGTATACCACCGCCCCACCCATCCGCCGTTCAACATTGGCGATCCCGCATACTAGCGTATTGTGCGCTCAAAGTTATTGTTTTAATTGTCAGTAGCGAGCTTCGTCTCTCCTTCTCCCTAAATGGCTGCAGACGACGAGACGTCACATGAATCTTAAAAACTGCTTCAATAATTCGCGGATTTTCGAAATTCGTGCGAGGGGAAGAAACTCTCCCCCCCCCCCTCGAAAAAAGCCGTGTGTGTGTTGGGGGAAGGGTACTGAAGAGCGCGAGCAAGTAATACAATACTCAGATATAGCATGTTATCATAGAACTAATACAATACTCAGATATAGCATGCTATCACAGAACTAATACAATACTCAGATATAGCATGCTATCACAGAACTAATACAATACTCAGATATAGCATGTTATCATAGAACTAATACAATACTCAGATATAGCATGTTATCACAGAACTAATACAATACTCAGATATAGCATGCTATCACAGAACTAATACAATACTCAGATATATCATGTTATCACAGAACTAATACAATACTCAGATATATCATGTTATCACAGAACTAATACAATACTCAGATATAGCATATTATCATAGAACTAATACAATAGCCAGATATAGCATGTTATCACAGAACTAATACAATACTCATATATAGCATGTTATCACAGAACTAATACAATACTCAAATATAGAATGTTATCACAGAACTAATACAATACTCAGATATAGCATGTTATCACAGAACTAATACAATACCCAGATATAGCATGTTATCACAGAACTAATACAATACTCAGATATAGAATGTTATCACAGAACTAATACAATACTCAGATATAGCATGTTATCACAGAACTAATACAATACTCAGATATAGAATGTTATCACAGAACTAATACAATACCCAGATATAACATTTTATCACAGAACTAATATAATAGTCAAATATAGCATGTTATCACAGAACTAATACAATAGACAGATATAGCATGTTATCATAGAACTAATACAATACCCAGATATAACATTTTATCACAGAACTAATATAATAGTCAAATATAGCATGTTATCACAGAACTAATACAATAGACATATATAGCATGTTATCATAGAACTAATACAATAGCCAGATATAGCATGTTATCATAGAACTAATACAATAGCAAGATATAAGCATGTTATCATAGAAATAATACAATACCCAGATATAAGCTTGTTATCACAGAACTAATACAATACCCAGATATAGCATTTTATCATAGAACTTATACAATACCCCGATATAAGCATGTTATCACAGAACTAATACAATACCCCGATATAAGCATGTTATCACAGAACTTATACAATACCCAGATATAGCATGTTATCACATAACTAATACAATACCCAGATATAGCATTTTATCATAGAACTTATACAATACCCAGATATAGCATGTTATCACAGAACTAATACAATACCCAGATATATCATGTTATCACAGAACCCGAAGATTCTAAAAAATAGCTTAAAAAATTATAAACAACAATAATCCCACAACGATCACCCGTAAACAGCTCTTACATCCGAACGCTTCCCGTCCCAGCGTAACTTTATAGGCCAGCTTTGTGATGGTGACTTAAACCAATATTCGTGGTGAAACGAAGGGGTTTCATGTTCTCGAACATTTTACACCATAAGCCTATAGTGTGGTCATATTTGTCATACAATAACGTGAATAACGGTGAATATTACTTACCGGCTGGGGGTGGACCTCCCTGCTGGTAGGGTGGGTACCCGCCTTGCGGCGCCCCCTGTGGCGGATAGGGTGTTGCCCCATGAGGTGGGTAGGGTGTTGCTCCTTGCGGGGGATAAGATGCCGCCCCTGAGTAGTTTGTCCCCAAGCCTCTGCAAGTAAACAATTGCTAGCATAAAGCGAGAAATCTATATGTTGATAGTCATCGCTATGATACCGACATTTGAAGTCGGGCGCATTGTTTTGCTATGTGGCTATTTTATTAATATATATTTTATTATGTAATACGCCGAATTTTCTTTTAAAGTCTTTCTAAAGTATGTGCTAGTTTTGGCTTGAAAAAGATCTTCTTAGATCATACATGTGTTGTGTTTTTTCTTACTCTTACGTTTATCACAATCAATGAATTATCTATGCATGACTTTAAATAACAATAAAATTAATTTATTGCATGAGTTTCTGGTAGATAGGAAGGTAAAAAGATAGGCTAGTAGGTAGATAGTTCAAGGCAGTATGTAGATGGGTAGGTACGTAAGTAGATTAGTTTAGGTAGGGGTCGTTGTATATCATAATCTAAAAACACGATAAAAATGATTCACCGAAGAAATAAACTTCCTGTTTGAACATGAAAACTAATACTTGTTAAAGAATTGCACCAAGCCGATAAGGAATATAGAAATACGAACATCAACACAGGGACGTAGGAAGGATTTAAAAAGAGGGAGCAAAGTCATTGTCCCGCCCCAGGCGGCTCTGAAATATTGGTGCACCTGAACAGCAGTGTCCTGTTGGAAACATTAGAACCCTCTACGATCTCAAATCAGAATGAAGCTATGGGACTAAAAAAAGAAAATAATAAATTATTCTATAACTAAAACAATGATCTTGTGTACATATGAAGTCTAAATTTGTTTCCGTCTAAAGTCTACGATAAAGGCACATCTTTCTAAAAAATAATTATTTGATAATTGATGATTAAAGAAATGAAACCCCTGTACGACTCCACTCCTTACAAATGGCGGACAGTTATCGGCCCTATTTAACACGAGATCGGAATAGAAAGCACTTGAGGCTCGTTGTTTCGTCAGTTAAGTATTACACATAATGGAAAGTAATGTTTGCCTTGTTAAGGCGGCCATAAACACAAAGGGACTACTACATAAATCCCGGGACTTCAGATATAATAGGGTCAAACATTCAGAAGAACCACACATACAGTAGGACCATTGATACAATGGGACCATAGATACTGTAGGACAACAGATACAGTAGGGCCACATATATAGTAGGACAACTGATACTACAGGGCAATAGATACAATGGGACCATAGATACTGTAGGACCACATATTCAGTAGGTCCACAGATACAATGGGACCACAATTACATTAGGACCACAGATAAATCAGAGCCACAGATACAGTAAGAGCACAGATACAGTTGGGTCTCAGACAGATAAATCAGGTCCACAGATACAACAGCTACAGCAGGACCACAGACACATCAAGACGACAGATACATTAGGACCACATATACATAGGGCCATAGATACAGAAGAACCACATGTGCATTAGGGCCACAGATACAGTAGGACCACAAATATATCAGGACCACAGATACAGTTGGACCACATATATAGTAGTACTATATATAAAGTAGGACCACATATGTATTTTGACTACAGATACAGTAGGGCCACAGATATAGTAGGACCACATATATAGTAGGACCAAAGATACAGTAGGACCACAGATATAGTAGTACCACAGATACAGTAGGGCCACAGATACAGAAGGGCCACAGATACAGTATGATCACAGATACAGTAGGGCCACAGATATAGTAGGACCACATATATAGTAGGACCAAAGATACAGTAGGACCACAGATATAGTAGTATCACAGATACAGTAGGGCCACAGATACAGTAGGGCCACAGATACAGTAGGACCACAGATACAGTAGGACCACAGATACAGTAGGACCACAGATACAGTAGTACCACAGATACAGTAGGGCCACAGATACAGTAGGACCACAGATACAGTAGGACATCAGATACAGTAGGGCCACAGATACAGTAAGGCCACAGATATAGTAGGACCACAGATACAGTAGGGCCACAGATATAGTAGGGCCACAGATATAGTAGGGCCACAGATATAGTAGGGCCACAGATACAGTAGGACCACAGATATAGTAGGGCCACAGATACAGTGGGACCACAGATACAGTAGGACCACAGATACAGTAGGGCCACAGATATAGTAGGACCACAGATATAGTAGGACATCAGATACAGTAGGACCACAGATACAGTAGGACATCAGATACAGTAGGACATCAGATACAGTAGGACATCAGATACAGTAGGACCACACATACAGTAGGGCCACAGATACAGTGGGACCACAGATACAGTAGGGCAACAGATACAGTGAGACCACAGATACAGTAGGACCACAGATACAGTAGGACCACAGATACAGTAGGGCCACAGATACAGTAGGACCACAGATACAGTAGGACCACAGATACAGTAGGACCACAAATACAGTAGGGCCACAGATACAATAGGACATCAGATACAGTAGGACATCAGATACAGTAGGACATCAGATACAGTAGGACCACAGATACAGTAGGACATCAGATACAGTAGGACCACATATGCATTTTGACTACAGATGCAGTAGGACCACTTTTACAACAGGACCACAAATACATTAGGACTACAGATAAAAGAGGACAACCGAAACTGTAGGACTTCTAACCAAACAGAGCGACGGACACATCATGCCACAGACGCAACACAATTTTTTACTCAGTCGGACCACACACAGCGCTGACCTGGGACCTGACATGAGGGACGACACAATTTGTGACACTGTAAGATCACACACAACATTGTCAAAAACACACAGAACATCGCCACACAAAACCAAGGACACAATTTGTGACACTGTAAGATGACACACAACATTGTCAAAAACACACAGAACATCGCCACACAAAACCAAGGACACAATTTGTGACACTGTAAGATCACACACAACATTGTCAAAAACACACAGAACATCGCCACACAAAACCAAGGACACAATGAATCTTAGAACAGAAGATGACCTTACCCGGCTAACGGCGTTTTTTCATCCATTCCTCCTCGTGAAACAGAAATCAAATGTAGACTACTACACACGCCCACCCAAGTTATTTACTGTCAAAATGTTTTAGGTGCTAACAGTGCAGAACTCAAGACCCGGATTTTAATTATCGCTGTGATTAGTTTAGTGCAGGGAGTCTCAAATCCAGGCCATAGAAATCCCATCTAATGGGAAGTATAATTATAATCCACGAATTCGTAAGACTGCAATAAATAATATGTATGGCTTTAAAAAAAAAATCAGTTTGCATTTGCAAAACCTAGGAGTTTCTAGAGGGTTCCGCTCATGATGCTTTCGAGCAGTAGCGTCGCTAGTGGGGTGCGGTGGGGGGGGGCGGGCCGCCCCGGGTGACACCATCAGAGGTTGACACCAGACTGTAAAATTCGATATATTTCCGTTATTTTGCCCAGGAAAACTCGGCGGACTTCTGTGGGTTAAATCGAGAGGGGGTGACACCATGGGCTACCGCCCCGGGTGACACCATGAGTGTCCGCCCCGGGTGACACCAACCCCAGTGACGCATCTGCTTTCGAGAATCTAGTTTAAGTAATTACCCGCATATCATTGTGATTCTCATGGGATGCCACAGAAGAACATTACCAATGCCCAACTAAAGAATACGTTGGTTTTATTACTATTAATATTCATAACAATTCCTAATGTGAAGATGATGATCATCGACTTCCAAGTGAGAGACCATATTTATTAATCATATTTCTCAAATAAATTTGAAATCAGTAGGCAATGTCGAGCTATTTCAGTTGCAATTTTTTTTATAAAAAGTATGTTATGGGGCTGGTACTGATTAAATATTATGTTCGTTAATCTGGGAGAATATCGATTTAATTTCGATTTATTATATTTTATTTCACGCATATATTTAGATCCTGTTAAGTCACGATCCTTTATTTCGCGAAATTTGTTAGATCGCTGTAATTCCATGGCTCTCAAATTTTGTGACGTCACACAGAAAATTTACTCTGCTATACAAGAAAAAAGGAATAAAAACCTATTTGTTTACGCATGCACGTCTAAAAAAAATATATAATTCGAGGGAAAAGTGTGTAAGTAAAAAAAAATTGATAAATTGAAACAAAAATATATTATTAAAATTTTCTTAAATTTTAATCGATTAAAATTTTTAACCATTAATTGTTGATTTTACGCTGCCCTAGTATTTTGATAATGCCGAATCTGCTGCTGAATGACGACCCATATGTGGCACCAAAGTATCTGGTGTTGAGTTTGGAGAGTATTTTATTTTAAAGACGACAAAAAGAAACGAAATTCAATCAAGATTTCGGCAATTAGATGTTCTTTTTTAAACTCGGAAAACATTACAGATATGATGTGGCCTAATAGGCCAGAATAGTACGATTTTATTTAAATATTTATGTTAAAATTTCAGGGAGTATTCGAAACTTTCTATGTTAGAACAATTGAACAATTGAACCACAAGCATCAACGACACCACTTATAGATAATACAATCTTTCACTTTTTCTACATGAACAATGGGATTTTAATCCGTATCGCAGTTGTTTGTTATCAACCAATTAAAAGGTCAAACCTTAACTTCACTGAGCCAAGAAAGTGTAAATTAAACCTACTTCATGAAAAATGCCTACTAAATGTATATATATATATATATATATATATATAAAGGAAATCTGCTTCGCGGATGCAGTTACACTCCATGAGATGTAGGCATTGTTTTATATGACGTTAAATTGTGGCCTTTGAACTAGATTTTGAGTTCTAAATGGAGAACCTGTATTTTAGGTAACTTATTTCATGTTATCTGTCAGAAGACAAAGATTGATGGTATTTATACAGTTGATACTCATCGTTAATGGTTGCTTCGATAAGTGAAGGTTATTGATGGAAGAGAAGAGATAACATCTGAATGGTTTGTTTTAAAATTTTGACTATAAATCTTGACGCGTACCGCTAAAAATGAAATCAGGGCCGCCGCCAGGGGGTGAATCCAGGAATTTATTCAGGGGCCCCATCGGGAGGGGGGCCCCGTCAGCCACGCTTGATTTTTTTTTTAATGCTGATGCTGTGCGCGTAGATAGATATTCAGACAATTATTCAAGAAACATGTAGATCTAGTAAAGAAGTTAAAAAAATTAGCTTATAACGAAAATTGAAGAAAAATTTTCTGCAAATTAAACTGTTCGCAAAAGGATTTCTTCGGAATTTCGTGTTTTCTTTAAATAAGATATTCCAGTCATCAAATACGTCGCAAAAATGTCTTCCGCTGGCTCACTTATTTGAGTAGATGTTAATATTGGATTTTTTTCTTCACTTTTAAGATCCGGTTAGCTATGAATGTCTAATTCTAAACCAAACTTAATACTTAAAGTATAGTTGATAGTTTTATAGTTATATATTCTACTTTCTTAAATCTTTGCAGCAGTCCTATTCCTTATTTTGACTATATTATTTACTGAATATAAATGACTTCAAAAAATAAATAGAACTCTTTAAAAAAATTTAATTATCATATTATGTTATTAAATTGGCATATTACAGTAAGTTTAGTGAAAATTATATAATATATTATCGTATATATGTAATATCCTTCCGTCTCGCAAGACGATGGTACATCACCGTTGGTCTGAGGTGCAGTTCCTCGTGTGGCTGAGTAAAGTGAAGTCTTTACCACAGCTTTTGCTCACGAATTATGTGCTTCCCAATGTTTTTGCCTTTCTCCTTGCAACTGTGTGCCCTGTAGATCGGTGTCCTGGCTTACACTATCAGTCACTTGTGCGGATTCTGGCTGCTTTCATGTCCATTTTGCAGACATTTTTCAATCGCAGACGTGGGCAAACAGTCTTCCTCTTTCTCGATGCCAGTTCTCCATATAGAAGTTCCTTGGGGATGCGACCAGAGCTCATTCTTTTTACATGTCCTAGCCATCTCAGGCGTCTTTCACTAAGGATTGAGAACATTCTTTGAATATTGGCACACATCAGGACCTCACTATTTGGCACTTTATCCTTCCATTTAATGCCAAATTATGCGACGCAGGTACCTCAAGTGGCAGCTATTAAGTTTGCGCTCATGCACTTTTTATTTTTAAGTGGTCCATGTCACGCTTCGTTATAGCAGGCTCGATAGACACACAATTTGGTTTTCTCCATTAGCTTGGTGTTTTGCCAGACCCGTTTATTTAGTCAGCCATGTGGCAGCTGCCTTGCTGATTCTACTGTTCATTTCGTCCTCAATGGACAGTGTGTTGGAGACTTTGGACCCCAAGTAGATGAATCTGTCCATAACCTCCAAGTTTTCGTTTTCGCTATCGATGGAAGGAGGAGAGCTTGAGTACTTGGGACATGATGTTTGTCTTTTTGAAGCTGATTTGCAGGCGAAATTCTTTGCAGGCGTTGGAGAAGCAAGATACGAGTTGCTGCAAACCAGTTTCTGTGTGTGCTGTTAGTGCCGCATCATCCGCAAAGAATAGCTCACGAATTAAGACATCAGTCGTTTTGGTTTTTGCTCGGAGGCGGGCAGTATTGAAAAGTCCTCCATCAGCTCTAGTGTGTAACCAGATTCCATCACAGCGATCCTTGAATGCGTATAGAAGCAGTACAGAAAAGAATATTGCGAACAGTGTTGGTGCGAGTACACAACCTTGTTTAACTCCGCTGTTGACTGGAAGGGCTTCTGACGTAGCTCCATCAAACTGCATTGTGGATATTCTCATGGATGGAACAGCCTGACGATGGTGAGTAGGTGTGTAGGACAGCCTTTTTTTTCCAGAATTCAGAATAGCCCGTTGTGACTGACTAAATCAAAGGCAATTTATAGTTGCATCTGCTGATCTCTGCATTTTTCTTGGAGCTGCCGTATGGATTACACAGTGTCTTTGGTTAACCGAACAGTGCGGAAACCGCACTGAGATTCTGGATAAACTTTTGATGTTAAACTCTCTACTCGCGTTAGTATGACACGGGCAACAGCCTTTCCTACAATAGTACGGAGTGATATGCCGCGATAGTTATTGCAATCCCTCCTATCGTCCTTGTTCGTATATAATCGGCATCCTTCCGTCTCGCGAGACGATGGTGCATCACCGTTGGGTTGGGTTGCATTTTCTCGACTGGCTGTGCAGTCCAATCCTTGAGTGGCAGTCTTTACCACAGTTTTTACACACGAGTTCTGTGCTTCCAAATGTTTTGGCCTTTCTCCTAGCTCTTCTGTCTGTAGCCTCCTCCATTCTTCGCTCCTCGGCTACTATGACGCCCTCGTACATAATATCACTATATTTGCATCCATTAGATCCTGGGGGATGTAGCCCTGTTCCTAGCAGAGGGTCAGAAGCTCGAGAAAAGGTTGTAGCAAAGCTGTCTTGCCACTCTTTAAAGCTTCTGGCGGAATGCGATCTTTCCCAGGTTGTTTTTTTTCCACAAGCTAGGCAGTCCATTGTTAAGCTGAGCTCTTCCTGTGTGGGCACGACATCAAGTTCTTCCATGGGCCACATAGTGGGGATGTCATCTAGAGCGGTGCTGGAGACTACAGTTCCAGATAATGTTCAACTCACCATTTTAGCTGCGCTGCCGTTTCTTGGATAATTTTTCTACCATTGGACTTTAGGGTGGCGACTTTTTACGTCAATGGTCTGGTTGCTTTTTTTTATAGTTTCGTACATGGTTTTAACATTCCCATGTCTTCAGCTGTCTATGCTGGAGCAGAGGTCAAGCCAGTTGGTATTACTGCATTGAAGTGTGACATTTGGGGCATGAGACTTGGCTGCTTTTAAGTCATGCAGCCTGTCGGTTGTAGGCTTTTCCTTGTAGGCCATAAGAGCTTTCATATTTGGCTTCATTGATAGGTTTCATCTCGTCCTAATGTGCATCAAAACAGTCCGTGTTGTTTGTATGATTTTTTTTTACCAAAGGGGCCCACACGTACCCACTATTCAGGGGCCCCAACATTTCTAGCGGCGGCCCCGATGAAGTCTTCAAAAAAAAAAAAAAAAAAAAAAAAAAAAAAAACTACTGCACAAAAAATATATAACTCACTTTGAACGTTCGGGTAAACTAGTTCAATATGAAAATGACATTTAATTTTTCTGATTGGCTGTGGGAGTCGGTAGGAGTTAGTGGGAACACTCGCTATCGATGACCGAACAGAAAATTGCCTTTTATTATATAGGATAACTATAATGAATAGTATTTTTGGTGTGATGCACATTTCAGGCCGGTCGAGACGACTGTTGGAGGGGACGTTCAACATGTCACCGAAACGACGTCGGAACGTACCTGGACTGGCATTTTTGCTCTTATTTAATAAAAAGTCTATTTGTTCTAAACATTTTTTGACGTGAAAAAAACTTTATCAACAACATATTTATATTGGCGACCACTGATAATTATCTTAATACACTGAAAACATTTACCAAGGGTTCAAGTTGTAGCTGTTGAAAGAGTCATTTTCAGGTCAAGAGTAGGTCACTAGTTGGATGTTGGAGTCATTGTCAGGACAAGAATAGGTCACTAGTTGGATGTTGTAGCCATTAACAGAACAAGAAAAGGTCACCTTGGTTCCGCTCTACAAGCGCCAAACACAACTTACGTAAGACTCTACGCCAATGGTTTTATCAAATCAATGAATGTTATGAATATGGAAAAACTCACGTTACGTTGGACGCCATCTTTTTCCAGGGGATCGTCTGCTGTTAGATCTTTTGTTTCTTATTGTATTTCTCTGCAGAAAATAACACAATCACCGCAAGTAATAGTCTTGAGGCTTCAAAAAACATATTATTTCAATAAAATCTTTGCAATTATATTTTTTTTGAGAATCAAGTACTTGTCTATTAATAAATGATATCACCGAGGTACGATAGAATAAATTTGTATTTTAAAAATCTATGCTTTTTTTCCAATAGGAAACAGTGGCGTTGATAATTTGTGAACCTAGAACTACAGGGATAATGCTAATGGTGGATATAACAAGAGATTTTACTAGAAAATTAAAATGATTTGTTTTTTTGTCAGCTTGTATTAGAGAAGTCCAAAATGTCTAAAACAAAATCAAAATCACATTCGCCGGCTAAGTGACATACGGCGTCTTGTAAGTCAAAAACTGATATCTCTTGGTATCTCTTTAAAAACAACAAATTGGTTTACAGATGATAAAATATAATCTGTAACAAAGTCTACATGAGAGCTATCTCAAAACCAGGGGCGTATCTTTAGGTTTGTGAAGCCAGGGACGCCGCCACCGTTTGCGTCGAAATCATCCCACAAAAGGGCAGCTTTATTATTTTTTGATTTTTTTCTTCTTTTATTTTCGTTAGAAATACCACATCCCCTATCCTCGAAATTCATGGGAAAAAAAAGTTTTAATGCCAGGTTTCAGAATGAGGAGGAAATACTTCCACAAACTCTGTAGCCCAATTTCCCCATGAGACAAATTAATTTTGTATATTTGAAAGGTCTGTCCTGTATGTTTGTCTGTTCGAGCTTGCACAAGCAACTACTCGGGCCTATTGTAAATATGTTAAGGAGGTCCCATGGATGTGCATGGGCCAGAAAAATTCCCGAAAAGCTTTACTGGATATCCTGGAAAGGGGCCGTCCATAAAGTACTCACGCTCCAGAAGGGGGAGGGGGTGTAAAAAAGTGTGACAGTTTGTGACAGGGGGGAGGGGGAGTTAAAAATGGTTTTAAAAAATAGCGTGACGTACTTTATGGACGGCCCCAAATTCACAAAAAATAAAAATATTTTGTCCATTTCTCGCCAACCATTACATAAGTCGGGTTCAAACAAACGCCAAACTATAGCTAATAATATTTAAAACAATATTGGAGAAGGAATTTGAGAAAAATTACATTTCGTTCGACTCCAGTAATTTTCGCAGCAATTTGTAGATAGCAGTTGTTTTGTTTACTTGAAGAATTATTGATTTGAAATCACTTTTAATGTAATCTAGAATGATTTCCCTTGAATAAAAGTTGTTTGAAAATTGCACTTAAATACTCATTCCAGTTTTTATTACTTGTTTTTTTTCATACAACTTAAAAAAAATATTATGTAAAATTATAATGTTAACTTTATCAGATATTTTGTTACGTCATATTGACTAAGCTGTGGATTTATTTGCACAATTATCACTATTTGAACATTGATCATATCAATTATATCTGAGCACCGCATCTCTGTAAAGATCGATTCGGTTCGAAAGGAAAATTACCAATTATCTTTCTAAAGAAACACAAATGTCACTTGATGTAAGATGATTAAAATCGGATGAGTGAGATGTTGACTCATTGTTTGAACCTGGGAAACCATGAACACTCGCACTTATTGTGTTACTGTTGGTGTTCATCATTCAAGGCCGATTGCCACTTTGGCATCTTCAAGTAGATCATTAACTTAAGAACACATTCTGACTATCGCCTCGATTGTTTCTCGCCAAACTGCGGGGGAAAAGTTCAAGGAAGTCGGAAAGCTGTGAGAGGACTGAGTTGTTTTTATGTTTAACACTTTCAACACGGATATAATCTCTTTTACCTTCTCTGGTCCTCCGCTAAACCATGCGATTGTTTGTGTGATGGGAGCCACAACAGTCCGGGCTTTGTTCCTTGTTTACGAATAGAAGGGTCGATACATTGACACATCAAAGTCCAAATATGAGTGAGCTGTATAAAACCACAGTAGTACACAAAATGTTGTGCAATGACTAACGCTAAGAAAGTCCTCCGCTGACCTGGAGAGGGATGGGCGCCGCCAGTGTCTATTAAGCCCGAGAATGCTCTAATGGAAACATTAGAATCCCCTACACCCTCGAAAAAAAAAGGTTATGGGACTAAAAAAAAAAAAATTAAAAAAATTATACAAAAAAGACTTAAAATTATTTTTTTTAAAATGTGTTATTATTTCCTTTGAAAAAAAATTGCTTCAAATGTAAACAAAAATATAATAATACGTTTAAGTCTTCATTGCTATCTTAATCCCGGATTACGTTTTGTTAGCAGAGAGTCGAACAACCGACTAAAAAGAGTGAGTGGACAGCACAGCTTGTTGTAAGGAAGAAGCCTCTTACTGACATCACCCCCCCCCCCCATCAGATAACGTGCAGTCTTCAAGTGTTAGCGTTGACATAAAACCTAAAGCAAGAGTATGTTGTTATTTTTGTGTAGTTTTTTTTTATCTTGCCTTTTAATGTATTTTTTTCCCTTCTAATCTTCGGACTCATTTAAATTTTCCCAATCAAACTCCGCAAAGAAAAGATAATAGGAACCTGACCGCGTTTAGACACAATATAGAATCAATTCCATTGCTTTGTTAATTAATTCCCCTTGACACGCCTTAACGAAAAACGATAATTACACACCCACCCCCCTCACACACACACACACACTTTGCCCTCACGTTTTGGTACAGACATTTTCCTATGTTGATTATAACTTGAACCGTTTATAATGTGAGCTGGTAGCTGTGTTTAAAAGTTTACACTTGGTCAACGGGAAACGACGTGTTAATCTGTTACTAACATTGAAACCTCATGATAAAGACTCCCCCCCCCCCACCATCCCATCTTTATACTTGAATGTTGTGAAAGGAAATGAAGAGCACGTACACAATTTAACATTTTCCATAACAAAATTTAATCAAAATTTTAGAGAAATAAAACAAGAAACTATCCCAAAGTTTAACATTTCAATCTCTCCATTGAGCAGAACCGCAGTTTTGCAATAAGGAGCTCACTGGTAATTAAGCTAGAAATTAAAAACCGCCAAAGGGCAGTGGATATCGCTAATGAAAAGTTTTTTTGGGAAAAAAAAAAGATAATAAACCTGTCACCTTTGAGCTCAACGATCGCCTACGTTCAGAACTCACCTGTAACATAACTCACAATTGTGATAGAGGTCCAGATATCCTGTTTTGAGAATCCTCCTGCAGTATCACCGGCTCATCAATGCCCCGTATCTTGCAGCACTGAAGTGAACTATTGGGACGCAGCACTGAAGTGAACTATTGGGACGCAGCAGCCAGAAAACTGTTACTACCAACGTCGTTGTCTTTCTACTGCGGTATCTTTCTGGTTTCATTTGACCGGTCAAACACTCAGTGACACATCTCTCAGACAACCAATGTCACCATGGGATGGCGATTTTTTTTTTTTAAAAAAAAAAGCTCTGCCAGCGGTTCTCTGAAATTCATTTTCATGCATAAAATAATCCTTTTAAAAATAAATTGTTGATTGGTTCAATGTGAAAAAAAAAAAGATTTAGACTTTCCTCATCTGTAATAGTCGCTTCAGCTAAAAAGAAATGTAATTTAGAATAAAGACTTTTTCCCCCTACGTTTATAGGGCCTATTAAATTACCGACAGAGAACCACTCTAGACATCTTCTCTCTCTTTGTCCCACATTCAAGGATGCTGATAACCAGCGTGTACTAAACTCTTGTTCATTTTCGGAAAGTATGTTATGAAACTTAAATACTTATCAGTGGTTCTCATAATTTAACATCTGAGATGGACTCCAAAAATTAATGGGTCACATTTTAAAAATTTTCTACCGACCGAGAGTTATAGAATCTAGGGTAAGCAATAGGTTTGGATTGACTCAGCTAGCTTCACGAAACCGATAAGAAACGGTACGATTTGCGGTAAGGTTAGAGACAAGCAAAATTAGTATATCAAAATCTCTATTTGTTTGTCTCAGTGCCAATACTTCAACATATAAATACTTCTGTGACGAGATGGATGTCATCTAAACAGTGGCGTATCTAGTGGAGGGTGCCCAAATTCAAAAGTCCCCCAGGCCCCCACTTGAGGGGACCCACAAAGGAGTGTCAGAATTTAAAAAAAAATTAAATATAACGCCACATCCATGTATGCAGCTCCCCACCCAAAAAAGTTAAGCACCCCGGGTCCCCAAACCCCCACAAATCTAAAATAGAAAGGGGAATAACCGGCCAAAGTCATCACTGAATCTTCTCGTGTGCGCCTATGTATTGGCGCCCAATGTTGGCAGTGGGCAGAAAACCAGAAGGATACATGCAGGCATGCGAAAGGAACCCTAGTGGACACATGATCTCAGATAAGGGTCTAGTAAACTAGACAGACTGACTGAAAATCGCTTGGCTAGAACTTTGGTAAGATATTCACAAAAAAGACTACGATGACTTTTCAAAGTGCACGCCCGTGCCTAATATCGATAGCTCATTATTGCATTTTTAAACATGAATTTTCATTTAGTTTTAACACACTACATAGGCATGTAAAACAGTATAAAGCGTTTATGACGTCATTTTGTATGGTAGTAAATTACTTACGTACTCTTACGTTCATATGTTCATCAGCTGATACTCAAAAAGTTGAGCGAACTCAATCGCCTGTGTGTGTACTTTGTACTTTCTGGGGAAATTTGCAAAATAAAATCCCAGCTGGTGAGGTCTAAGAGAAAATATTCAATATTTGCATCGGGGTGATCATTAACCCTTGTTGTACAAGACGCATTCGTTCTATAGTCACGTTGTATACTGTCACGGCCCAATTATTTTCAGCAGACATGATACAACTGCTTTTATTTGGAAGAAAACAACGCAAAGATTATTTGCTTATAGTTAAAAAAAAAAAAAAAAAGCTAATTTATAAATTTAAATGCTTCTATTTTAATTTACAATCAAATCATAAAATATTTGGGTCTGCAGTGGGGGTTGGGGAAATCTCTAGCCCTCCCCATTCTTTATCTCAAATTGTAAATGTCCCGTAAAATGTATTAATATCTTAACGTCCCATCCACCCTTTTCCCAATTTGCACCGCTTTTCCTAGGAATGAAAGTTAAATATATACCCGTTTCATGTACGCATACTTTTTAAGTGTTATTTTAGTCATTTAAAGGCGCACTTTCTTGATTATATCTTACGAGCAAAATACCCGTGCTATGCTACGGGGTAGGCACAATAAGAGTAACTTTATTTAGTTTTGGGTCTCAAATTTTCCTTAAATAATTAATTTAAACGGATCTGGAAATTAGGGTTGTGATAAATCAAACCCTTCTTAATAAAAACAAAGATAATTGTGCCTTGAAAAATAAACATATTAATAGCTTAAATATTACCCATCAATTTTGGTATTTCTGCTTTAATGTAACAACATTATCGTCATCCGTGGCTCTACAGCCCATGTAGTAACCTGGCTTGCTCAACCACATCCTTCCATTCAGATCGATTGATGGCTTTCTTTCACCATGCTCGAACCCCTTTAATAACGCATGGTATATTCTCTACCAGAATAGCAAATGTCGTTAAAAGTTACAAAAGATAACGGGCAAAGTTCACTTTCTTTTCATGTGAATCAAAACATGCAAACAATATCTTTCCACAGGATTTCTTTGGTTCTTATAAATAGCTCGCTAAGCAACCATTTCATTTATAGTCTAATCATGAAATTAGTTCAAGACGAATAGTATATTTTAGCTAGATAATATTTGTGAATATTGTGGCTTGGGGAAAGTAGAAAACATAGTTTACTTGTTTTAAAGGCACATGTTCCTTTAACGTGAATAAAAACGTAAGAACAATGCTTTTTTTTAAGAAAATGGTGAGAAATTGATCTTCTTATAAATTTTATGTCAATCATTATATATTCCCGCACATTTTTTCTAATCGTAACAATTCACTTTATATCAATCTTTTTTCCCGTTGTACACTATTCATCTAATAAACTCAAAACAGTTTGGCACAAAATGAGTTGTTGTCAGTGTGGTTTTTCGACATAACACGCACTTCCTTATGCTAGATCCTATGTATAAGTCTAATACCTGTGATATTTCTTTACACTTGATATATTTACCTCTTAAAGAACAGTTTTTACCCGAAGCGTATGTCATGCAACCGCATTGTTCGAGAAATGTACCCAATTGTTTTAATGGATTTGTCATCATTCGTTAGGTCTTAGAGTAAAATACATGTGTTAAGATTACTTTTTTCATTGGAAAAGCTAAGCTAAGCATGCCCTTAGTAAAAAAAATAGGATTATTTTTTTTTGTGCCAAATACTTTACTTTAGTTATGCAAATAGTATTGTCTATTTGGTGGTTGGACACTTCGACCCCGGACGATTTGACCTCGAACGGCTCGACTCTGGCAGTTTGACCACAGGACGTTTTGTCCCC
>MUZC01000924.1:156343-171816 GCA_002072015.1 Radix auricularia
AAATCGTTATTTCACAACTAATACAAACACACAGTCACACGCACACACAGACGCACATACACACATACACATAAACACACTCGCACACATGCATATTCACACACTCGGATTATAATCAAGATAAAAAGTAACATCAAATAAATTAATATAATAAAAGCTTCATGACGCCACTTAATGTTTTTTTTTTTACGGCGCGCAAAACCACACCCTCTGTTAATCTCAAACCCAAAATCATTATGATTTTACGTCTATATTTTCAATTTTAAAAAAGTTAGCAAGAGTTGCGTGGTATAGGGGCTTCACACACACTGACGGACGCGCTTAGGCGCATTATTATATAGATTATAGGTTTTTATTATTTAAAAACAATCTTTAATCAACTACCGACTGCATGCATAACATAGATGGTTTTTTAAAAAAATAGTGTGCTGTTTTTTTTAAAAATAATATACTTTTATGACGTTGTGGCTATTAATAAGTAGTAATGTCGTTAGCGTAATTTCCAGCTTATTTCTACTTTCATGTGTAATTTATCTTTTACACAGCGCAATGAGAGCAGCTCTAGGGATTATGATTCAACGTCTCTCATAATTTTCCTCTTTGATATCTAGCTGGAAAAACTGGAGCGGTCAACTGATGAAGAAACTCAAATACGACCAAATAATGAAAACCTGCTGTCAAACCAATTGTTTGAAAATTCAACAACGCAATTAACTTCACTCAGTCTCGGGTCAATCAAACACACATGCGGATGTACACATACAAACATACATACACGCATCGGTAATTCCCTTGTAGATAAGGCAGTATCTTTTTATAGAACACGACTAAGGTTATAAGGAAGTAAATCCTATCGTGTTTCCCCATTCACGTCTGGAACGTAGCACTATATGAGGTCAAGACAGTTTTTCCCCCAAGAAGATGACCTACTTTAAGATGTGGTCCGTTTGTGTCAGAAGAACACTTAAAGTGGAAGAGTGGCACTGTACATTATCAAATTAATGCAGGTTTTTTTAACGTCTAATTTAACTTATAGGTTTTTACTTGGTAGTAACACAGATTGTATCACATTATAAAGGATGATCTGAGAGTGTTTGTCACATTACAGAGGTGGATCTGAGAGTGTTTGTCACATTACAGAGGTGGATCTGAGTGTGTTTGTCACATTAGAGAGGTGAATCTGAGTGTATTTTGTCACATTAGAGAGGTGGATCTGAGTGTATTTTGTCAAATTAGAGAGGTGAATCTGAGTGTATTTTGTCACATTAGAGAGGTGAATCTGAGTGTATTTTGTCACATTAGAGAGGTGGATCTGAGTGTATTTGTCACATTAGAGATGTGGATCTGAGTGTATTTGTCACATTAGAGAGGTGGATCTGAGTGTATTTCTCACATTATAGAGGTAGATCTGAGGGTATTTGTCACATTACAGAGGTAGATCTGAGGGTATTTGTCACATTAAAAAGGTGATCAAAGGCCATTTTTAAAGTGATAAAATTTCCCCTATCGTCTTAGAGTATTCACAAAATAAATTAATTTGTTATTGTCTAATTCAATTATTGTTGTTTTTTTCTCAGCAACAGAACGACGAGAGGAGAATTTCAAGAATTCTCAAGTTCTAGATGTTAGAGAGTAAGGAAAAATCTTTGTCGGTAGCTTATATACCCACTATTACGTCATAGTATAACCATTTAAAGTGGGGTAACTCGAAAAAATGATTGATCAGAAAAATGTTCATTTTTATTATGAGTGGTCTCTCTTAGATTTGATGCTTTGTTTTCAAACAACCGGCGTGAAATACATTTTATTAATGTTGAACTGATGAAAATGACGAAAATGACAATGTACTACATACAAACTTAATTTAACAAGAGTAAAACTGGTCTTATTATATAAGCAGTAGATGCTGAACAAAATGATTATGCAGCCTTAAAACATTAGCCAGAAAGTTCTTTAATTATGGTGTGCAAGGAACAGTTTAACAAGAAAATGAAATAACAGAAATTGAACATTGGATATGTAAACCATTCGATGAAGGCATTACAGTATCTAACATTCAAAACCTGAATAATGAAATTATTTATGGATAATACGTACACAAATTCATTGCTATTATGACGTCAATTGGTGACGTGTCGATAAGCACATACAAGCACACGCCATTTGTAATCATGTAATTAAATGTATACACGCAAAAATTAAAAAAGAAAAGACATTTTCAAGGTGTTGTTGAAACTTCTTTAAAAGGTCCATCCTGTACCTAAGTGGATTTTAACGACCAAATCTCACTACTCTTATCAAAGCTATATAAAAAATGTGTTTCCTCGCATTGCACTATGGCAAAACGAAATGGTATGTATGTATGTTATGCAATCCTGTACATGGCTGCTCGAAATGGAAAAGTTAATGATTCTAAAACCTTCACAATTATTCAATATGTTAATTTTTGTGTGTGTTTGTGTTCCTTTTATGTTTTTTTGTTTGTTTATGTGTGTTTGTGGTCCTTTTATGTTTGTTTGCTTGTTTGTTTATGTGTGTTTGTGGTCCTTTTATGTTTGTTTATTATGTGTGTTTGTGGTCCTTTTATGTTTGTTTATGTGTGTTTGTGGTCCTTTTATGATTTTTTGTTTGTTTGTTTATGTGTGTTTGTGGTCCTTTTATGTTTGTTTGTTTATGTGTGTTTGTGGTCCTTTTATGTTTGTTTGTTTGTTTATGTGTGTTTGTGGTCCTTTTATGTTTGTTTATGTGTGTTTGTGGTCCTTTTATGTTTGTTTGTTTGTTTATGTGTGTTTGTGGTCCTTTTATGTTTGTTTGTTTGTTTATGTGTGCTTGTGGTCCTTTTATGTTTGTTTATTTGTTTATGTGTGCTTGTGGTCCTTTTATGTTTGTTTGTTTGTTTATGTGTGTTTGTGGTCCTTTTATGTTTGTTTGTTTATGTGTGTTTGTGGTTCTTTTATGTTTGTTTGTTTATGTGTGTTTGTGGTCCTTTTATGTTTGTTTGTTTATTTGTTTATGTGTGTTTGTGGTCCTTTTATGTTTGTTTGCTTGTTTGTTTATGTGTGTTTGTGGTCCTCTTATGTTTGTTTATTATGTGTGTTTGTGGTCCTTTTATGTTTGTTTGTTTATGTGTGTTTGTGGTCCTTTTATGATTGTTTGTTTGTTTGTTTATGTGTGTTTGTGGTCCTTTTATGTTTGTTTGTTTATGTGTGTTTGTGGTCCTTTTATGTTTGTTTGTTTGTTTATGTGTGTTTTTGGTCCTTTTATGTCTGTTTGTTTGTTTATGTGTGTTTCTGGTCCTTTTATGTTTGTTTGTTTATGTGTGTTTGTGGTCCTTTTATGTTTGTTTGTTTGTTTATGTGTGCTTGTGGTCCTTTTAAGTTTGTTTGTTTGTTTATGTGTGTTTGTGGTCCTTTTATGTTTGTTTGTTTATGTGTGTTTGTGGTCCTTTTATGTTTGTTTCTTTGTTTATGTGTGTTTGTGGTCCTTTTATGTTTGTTTGTTTGTTTATGTGTGCTTGTGGTCCTTTTATGTTTGTTTGTTTGTTTATGTGTGTTTGTGGTCCTTTCATGTTTGTTTGTTTGTGTATGTGTGTTTGTGGTCCTTTTATGTTTGTTTGTTTGTTTGTGGTTCTTTTATGTTTGTTTGTTTATGTGTGTTTGTGGTCCTTTTATGTTTGTTTGTTTATTTGTTTTGTGTGTTTGTGGTCCTTTTATGTTTGTTTGTTTATGTGTGTTTGTGGTCCTTTTATGTTTGTTTGTTTATGTGTGTTTGTGGTCCTTTTATGTTTGTTTGTTTGTTTGTTTATGTGTGTTTGTGGTCCTTTTATGTTTGTTTGTTTGTTTATGTGTTTGTGGTCCTTTTATGTTTGTTTGTTTGTTTATGTGTTTTTGTGGTCCTTTTATGTTTGTTTGTTTGTTTATGTGTGTTTGTGGTCCTTTTATGTTTGTTTGTTTATGTGTGTTGGGTTAGAGGTATCTTTCTTTATTGAATATTTATTTCATTATTGTTTTCTTTTTTAGAGGTTGATAGTGCTAAACATTTTTATGGGCACAAAAATTTTTTTAAAATTATAATAAATATTAAAGATCGGTCTCATTAAAAATATCTAAGAGCTTTTCTCTCAGTGTTTTACACTTTAATAGGATAACACTTTCATTGGTTAACCACCATTACGAGGTACAATACTGAATGACTAACAAACATTGAGTTTAGTCATTTCCATTTATTTATCAACAGATCACTGATCACTATACGTTTCTGGACATAAATCTAACAATTCTGTGCAAACAATCGTTATCTCAATCAAGTTCTCCAGAGGCGTTGCCAAGGTTCGTACTCAATGAGAAGATTAGCCCAGATTCCGGACCAGCTAGGGGTGCCAAAAATAGCTTTTATTGGCATATTGATTGAAATAATAAACCTCCCCCCACAACCGGGAGCTAAGACTCTAGCTCTGCCCCTGCCGTTTCCTCTTTTTGCACTTGGGCATTCACCCTATTTATCGACGCTATTAAACAGAGAAACACAATCACAAAATTGCGCACGTTTTACTTGAAACCGGATATCGACCCACGTCATAGTCATTGACACGTCTGTCTTTTATAGACGCCTGGAAACGTCTGTGGTTGTCCATTTCGGGAACGCTGCAGGTAGACGCCCTTTCACCTTGCGGGGCTCCGCTCCTGTCCGTCTCGCTGCGATGCGCGCGGATGCTTGCCGCGGACGGTTGTCTCTCGACAGTGTTGGCCTCGTCAACAACAGCATCCCGCTGGGCGGCGCTGCTGCTCGTGTCTTTGCTGAAAGTGTTTTGGGGATGAGAGTACCACGTGACGTCAGGGCCGAGCTCGACACGAGGGTCCCCGCTGCCGCTGATGTTTGGGGGTGAGGTACCCCCTGGCTCACGCCTCAACGTCCGGTCGGTGGTGGTGTTGGCGGCAGGGGATGGCCGCGCGTCTTTGCTGTCGTCGTTGTTGTTGTTGTTGTTTGTCAGGCGCAGAGTTTCCAGATTTGGCGGGTCCTGTGAGTATCCGTTCTGTCGTGTGTGTTTTTGTCGTGCTGAATGGTTACAAAAATAAGATTTGTTTTTAAAAGTGTACAGAAATAATCTTCAAAGCAGTAATCTTCAAAGCAGCAATTTTCAAATACTAAATTGAAAATTGTATTCTTTATTGCTTTAGACATATTTTTTAAAAAAAATTAATATTTAAATTCATGCCAATCGTTTAATTTCAAATATGCTTGTTAAACACTTCTACACTCTTATTTTCAGGATAACTGCATCTTAAAGATGATAATTGCAGTAGACTGTTTCTTCAAACATATTTAACAAAAGGTTATAATATAACTTGGGGTTTAGTAGTGGTCTAGCCCAGGGGTAGAAAATTGATTTTTTTTCTCGGGGGATGGGGGCCCTTTATGGTAGCGGATATTAACTAAAGGTCCTCGCCTTTAAAATGATTGCATTCTTTATTTAACCCAGAACGCAGCCACAATACGCTTGCACAATCGCAAGGTCATTAACGTAGCCACTGTAATGGAAATCACAGGAACAATTTTAGGTCACGGACATGAAGCAATCTCAGTTCAAAGCTGGTTTTCTGAATGTCTTTGCTGGTCACAAACATATTAAAAAAACTCTGCGGCCGTTCGAATGTGGCTCGCGGGCCGCCCATTCACCACCCCCCTCCTGGTCAAGGCCATCAAATATATTAAATCAACTCTTACGAAGCTCGTTCGAGTCCGTGTCCACGCCGTTGTCTGGAATGCTAAGAGGTAGGTTCGTGTGCTCATCCTCGGGTTCTGTGATGGCGTGGTTGATGCTGCCTATGAGAAAGTACGTGGTCATCAGCCCCTTGCCCTTGATGGTCACCTCGCCCCGACACCGGCACAGGTAGCCGTGGTCTTTGAGCGCCCTGTAGGAACACAAGGTCATCAAATCACGGGTGTGTGGCGATCATTCCTCTTTATTTTACCTTTCTTCGTCATTATAAAAATATTATTATTTTATTGTACTTAGTTATCTTTGTTCTAACCAAAAAAAAAAAGAGTTCTATTTCAATTGTAATTTATAATAGACCTATAACCATTTTTTAAAAGTGTAGAGCATCCATTTCTAAACATCCTCCCAACTGAATTAATATTTGCTCAGCCCACAACCACCAAGTACACATAGGGAATAGGGAATACTAGACGGCGATATACCCTCGGGTCTTTGAGCTGCAAGCTGACACTCTGGTAAATGTACATACACTTTATTACCAGGCTTACATGCGAAGGTAGGTGCGTTGACATAGTGTATAAAACATCTCAGACACAGGTTTGATAAAGGTTTGAAACAAACAAGGCATCGTTGGATCGATCTCCCCAGGGGCAGCTCACTCGCCAGAAATTTGTGGACATCAGAATCGGATTACCCGGTAATCTCCCCTTATTTAAATGTTAGCAATTTTATGTTCCTTCAATTGTTATTACTCAAGATATTATACAGTTAAAAACTAAAGATATAAAATGAAACTCATTACAACTACTAACGAAACTGTTGTATAATGAAAAAAGAAAATCACTTTTATTAAAGTTTATTATATCTTCTCCTGGCAATAAAATACTTAATTTTCCTTCAAATGGCATTGTCAGAAAGTTTATTTTTTACTTCTCATAAATTAAAATTTAATTTACAAACCAAAGTTTTGTTCTGTTTTAAAACTTCGTTTTTCATTTACTGAGCAGCCACTGGCATGAATGTGTGTAAGAACTGTGACTGTAACAGTATATACATGATTCAGTTTTTTTAAAAGAAAATTTCTGCCAGAACGAATGATATTTATGTGCTAAGAGTAGGCCTGAACTTGCACCAAATCTGACCTTCCAATAGGTTGACCACAATCTGTACCAGATATGACATGACCTACCCAAAGTTTGACCTCAACCTGTACCAGATATGATATGACCTACCCAAAGTTTGACCTCAGCCTGTACCAGATATGACATGACCTGCCCAAAGTTTGACCTCAGCCTGCACCAGATATGACATGACCTACACAAAGTTTGACCTCAGCCTGTACCAGATATGACATGACCTACCCAAAGTTTGACCTCAGCCTGTACCAGATATGACATGACCTACGCAAAGTTTGACCTCAGCCTGTACCAGATATGACATGACCCACCCAAACTTTGACCTCAGCCTGTACCAGATATGACATGACCTACCCAAAGTTTGACCTCAACCTGTACCAGATATGACATGACCTACCCAAATTTTAAACACCACCGGTACTAGATATGACATGACCTCCCTAAAGTCTGACCTCAACCTGTACCAGATATTGCATGACCTTCCCAAAGTTTGACCTCAACCTGTACCAGATATGACATGACCTACCCAAAGTTTTACCTCAACCTTCACCAGATCTAACCTTCCTAAAGGTTGACCTGAGCCAGCACCACACATGACCTACCCAAACGTTGTCTCGCTGATGTGTATTCGGCCTGGCACGGAATTGGACTCCATCCTTGAAGCCGTGTTGACGGTGTCTCCAAAGAGACAGTATCTGGGCATCTTGACCCCGACCACACCTGCCACCACTGGCCCCGTGTGTAGGCCCACCCGAATCTGGAAATAGAGAAAATGGGTATAATAACATAATAACGACAAACTGGCTTAAAGTTATTAAAGTTAGGCCGAGAGTTGTGGTGCGTTATATTTCACATTTGGCACACACGAATTCTGAGGTCTGTAACGGCCCTGAGTGCTACTTGGACACTTTACAGTGATACCTGGACACTTTATAGTGATACATGGACAATTTATAGTGATACCTGGACAATTTTAGTGATACCTGGACACTTTATAGTGATACCTGGACACTTTATAGTGATACCTGGACACTTTATAGTGATACCTGGACACTTTACAGTAATACCTGGACACTTTATAGTGATACCTGGACAATTTATAGTAATGCCTGGACACTTTATAGTGATACCTGGACACTTTATAGTGATACCTGGACACTTTATAGTGATACCTGGACACATTTTAGTGATACCTGGACACATTTTAGTGATACACGGACAATTTATAGTAACACCTGGACTCTTTATAGTGATACCTGGAAACCTTTTAGTGATACCTGGACACAAATTAACCAATTCCCCTGGTTCATTACTATGGTCTCAAATTAAACAAAATCAATGAAGCTCTTTCTATGATGGTCTAATCTAATTGAATAAAATATTTGAAGTGCCCCTTAAATTGGCGCCCCACAGAATCCTAGTTCAAGAACTTGTGGTCTCTAAAATCGTACACAAAATCATTCAAATTCAGTAATTAAAGTCAGTTTTTCAAAGTATTTTTGAGGAAAAATCGCGTTTTATGTATTTGAAATGTCTGGCCAGTCTGTTCGAGCATTGAACAGCAACTCCGCTGAACCATACCAGATAGAGGTTGTTTTTTTCCTGCAAATATGTTAAGAAGATCCCAAGAATGTGCACGGACCAACAAAAATACCGGAAAAAATTAATTAAAAACAAAAAACAAAACAACAACAACAAAAAATCATTATTTTGTCAATTTCTCGCCAACCATAACATCTATCGAGTTGAAACAAACGGTAGCTTATAATATTTAGAACAATGTTGGCGAACGAATTTTTGAACAATCTCTTTTCGGTCGCCTCCAGTAATTTAAGCAGCAATTTGTAAATTGCAATGGTTTTAGTTAGTTGCAGAATTATTTATTTGAAATGATTTTTAATTTAATCTAAAAGTGGGATTTTCCCGCTTTGTGAATGCTAAAGTTAGACTGTTGCGCAGTGTGCATTATATTGACACATTCTTGGTGTGACGTAGCATGAACGGATATGACGTCATAGAGAAAATATGCGATAGTGAACCGAAAAAATAGCAGTATTTTGTCAATTTGTCGCCAGCAATAATAGCTATCGGTTTAAAACAAACGCAAAACGATACCTAAAGACAATTCTAGCAATGTAATAATGTTTGAGAAGGAATTTCTTATAAAATATCTTTCCGTCCTACTCCCGTAATTTTAGCAGCAATTTGTAGATAGCAATTGTTTTGTTCAATTATCTTATCTTATCTTAGATATACAGACGCTCCTTCTATGCAGAAGATAATTGCGTCCACAGACCATGAGAGATGATCTGTTGGCAAGTGATGCAGCGGTCACAGGCCACGGCTATAGGGCTACAATTACAGAATTGTTTATTTGAAATATGACTTTCAATGTAGAATCTAATCTAGAATTTTAGAATGATTTCCCTTGAAAAAAAAATGAAAAAAATAGTCGGAAATTCTTTGTTGTAAATTGCTTTTAACTTTTAAATACTCACTCTAGTTTTTATTAGTCTACTTGTTTCAAACTTAGCCATGTCCGGAAAAAGGATAAAAATATATTCAGTTATCAATGATGTTAAAATTTCAGGATCATGCTCCACACCGTAAAATTGAATGTTTCAAACATGGTAAATAGTAGAGACAAAATGATCGATACATGTTTAATGTATTAATACTATTAATAATCCCGAAAGCTACGTCCGAAAATAAGAATATTTTGTCAATATTTACTATAATTGTATACATTTTATAACATATGTTGCACTAATCTTCCTATGTTTCTGTCACACCTAATCTACGATATATTTCTTATTCCGTTATGCCCATGTCTTATCATTTTTTAATCCCGATGAATTAGACACTATATTAAACCTGTTACAAAAATATATTAACCTTTATTAACGAGCCTGTCTTATACCGTCATGGCAACTATTGTATCATCTTAGTGCCGCTCTTTTACACTTTTTACATCCTTCGGTCATCCTATGCAAACTATTTGCAAACCGCTCTTAGCCTTATCCTATTTACTCTGCTGTCTCAAGCTATTTCTGACGCTGATCATCTCGGAAACAGGAAATGGCACGTAACTAATTTCCTGTAATCCAACTCTTTTCTTAAAAATTGCACCATTTCGTTTTTCAAAATTGTAACAAAATACTTTGAAAATTAGTTATCGCACGTCATTGAAAAGTATCAATTAATTTTTTTTAGTCTTTTTCCTCTCCTGTCGCTTAATTTAGTTATTTTATCGTTGAGTAGTTTAAACACGGAAAAAAAAGTCAGTTGACCGGCAATGGCGGTTCGCAAACTGTAACAATAGTCTCACGGTCTTGGAAATATAAATTTTCTTTCAACGCGTTTGGTATATCCTGAATGTATAAAACACATATCAATATTATATATATATATATGATATTTTATACATACATGTCGTGAATTCTATCATTCTAAACGCGTCAAAAAACAACGCGACACCATCAAATCTAAGTAACTTTTTGTATCTCACCGCCATGTTGAATTCTCCGAGCTGGAAGAACAACCAACAATGAATTCGTCATACATCACGTGTTTAATGTTGTGTGCAGTTTGAGATGTGGCTGCAGGAACTTTGCACTCAAACACCTCATCATTTATTAAAAAGAGCTACTGAATGTTACTAGCAGTAGTAGCAGTGTTTCATTTGTTTGCGATATGCCAGGCGTGAATTTATTGGCCTTGACATTTAAATATCTCTGTACAGAACCTAAGACATGAAATCGATTCCAGGAAAACAATCGACTGTTGTTGACTTCTCGTGCTGCATTAATGGCAGTTCGCGTAAGAATAACATTACACCGGGTCTGTGTTTTACCGAGTTTTAGACTGCACTACGGGACCGATCTCATTCATTTTTGTCTCTCCAAACTTCACGACAAAAATCGACTAAGCTCAGCATATTAAAACAAACAACAACAATTAGAGGATAGAAGAAAAAAGGAGCAACGTACTTAAAAATAAAAAAAGGAAATTAATTATAACGTTAAAATACAGCAGATAATCTGATACAACACTCATATAGAAAAAGGGATATAAAGACGCTTATTATGCCGTAAGCAAGAACAACACATAAACAAATTCTCGATCTCCTGTCGGGAATTCAGAAGTTGTTTGAGGAAACCAGGAAAACCAACTTTTTATAAACACTGAAAACCTTAATAAGAATTTAAGACTAGACACATGTTATGGATAAGCTTAGTTAGTACACAATAATCGTTTGTATAGAAGGAGCGGCTATGACAGATAAGAAGATAAGTAAAATAGTCACAGCGCTTCAAGGTCGTGTTTAACTTCATCTTATTTCATCGTGTCTGTAATGGTTACATTAAAAACTTCCTTGGCTACTGCATAGAAATATTTTTTTTTAAAATATAATTTTTTTTTAAATTTCAACATACAAATGTTCAAAAATGTATTTATAATGACGTTTTTCTTATTGTAATGTGTGTGACAAGGAATCAATATCATTTTTACAAAAAAAATTTAAAATTTTATTTGTTATTATTGAGAAGGTTAAATCGGTAAAACTTGTTAGAATACTTTAAGGTCATCGCTGTCGTCATGGCAACCAATAATGTTCAGCCTTAATGTCCACAAGTGGCATCGGCGGATCATCGTCGATGTCTGCGTTCTCTCCATGGGCATAGTCCATCTACGAGAGTCCTCTAGGCATCCCTATCCTGCAGCAGCCTCTCAAGCACTTTCCAGACATGGTCAATTGGTCAATTTTCTTAATTTCTTTCCGATTCTCGGCGCCAAGTGTTTCATGGACGACATCGTGTTCGCTTTCCCTAGGGTTTCCATGACAATCAAGATGGCCGATTGAAATTAGATGCGATCGTTTGAACTTCAAACACATTTAGACAGAGGAAATGCGAAATTGATCTGTTATGCCATGGCTCTAATGTCGGTCAAATTTGTATTAGATTGCACCAAACATGTGCACGCCAGCTGCGCATGTCAAAAAACTATCTCAGTGCGCATTTGATCATCGGTTATGTTAGACACGTGGGTGTGTCCCTACCTTCTCCCTCCCCTATCACCGCCACCACCGGCCCATCTCTCCCAGCTGACGAGACTTTCACACACAGAAAAATCAATACAGGAGTTGTCATTCTTGCCAAAGACAATTAGTCGATAGATCAAGAAAACAATACAGGAGGCCGTCGTTCTTGACACGGACATTTAGTCACTAGAACTAGAACACAACTGTTTGTTGTTGACACGGACATTTAGTCACTAGAACTAGAGCACAACTGTTTGTTGTTGACACGGACATTGAGTCACTAGAACTAGAACACAACTGTTTGTTGTTGACACGGATATTTAGTCCCTAGAACTAGAACACAACTGTTTGTTGTTGACATGGACATTTAGTCACTAGAACTAGAACACAACTGTTTGTTGTTGACACGGACATTTAGTCACTAGAACTAGAACACAACTGTTTGTTGTTGACACGGACATTTAGTCACTAGAACTAGAGCACAACTGTTTGTTGTTGACACGGACATTTAGTCACTAGAACTAGAACACAACTGTTCGTTCTTGATACGGCTAGGTAATGCAGAAGATAATAGCGTTGGCAAGTGATGCAGCGGTTACAGGCCACGGCTATGAGGGTTCCACGAATTACCTAGCCGCCTAACTATTGTCTAGTTAGGTACCCATTCAGAGCTGGGTTACTCTGGGACTCCTCAGGCCCCGTGAACAAATCCTCGCCTTCGTGTGGATTCGAACTCTTGATTATCGGAACGCCAGTACGCGCCCCACTTTACTTGGTAGGTAAGGCGAACAGCATAGGTAAAATATGAGACTAACAAATCAACTTTCATTTGTGTTTGGATGAAACAAACAAGCGACTGTGATTAGTGAAAAAAATATTTAAGTTCAAGTTTATTGATGAGCATTGTTGCATATGTGTTTGATTGCAGGCCAAGGTAGATTTCAAGGTAATTGTCGGTCAGTTCAAGGCAAATGTCGGTCAGTTCAAGGCAAATGTCGGTCAGTTCAAGGTGAACCTATGCCACGCGTGCCACAGACGGCACGCAGAGCCTCATCAGCCGGCACGCAACTAAAATACTACTTCCTTAATCAAAGTACTGTGCTAGTACTTTGTGCAGGAACTTTTCTATATAAAAGTATGTTTTATTTGTATTTTGAATAATAGGGGGTAGTCTATATTATAGTTTATAATGTATGGTAGGTAAGTTATGGTGGATATGTTATAATGGGTTTATTATGGGCATGGGGGTATGTTAAAGTGATAATATCATGGTGGATAAGTTATGGTGGATATGTTATAATAGGTTTGTTATGGGGGTATGTAACGGTGATAATCTCATGGTGGATAATTTATGGTGGATATGTTATAATAGGTTTGTTATGGGGTTATGCTAAAGTGAAAATATCATGCTGGATAAGTTATGGTGGATATGTTGTACTAGGTTTGTTATGGGGGTATGTTAAAGTGATAATATCATGGTGGATAAGTTATGGTGGATATGTTGTAATAGGTTTGTTATGGGGGTATGTTACGGTGATAATATCACGGCTGATATTTCATGGGGGTATATGTAAAAGCTGATATGTTATAGTTGATATATTAAAGTGGATATGTTATGGATATGCGTGGTTACGTGTTTAAATCGTAAAGACTAAGAAAATATATTTTTATCAGACTTTTCCCATTTTTTTAAGGTTACAAAACTTTAAACCTGAAACTACAAGCTTACAGCTCAGTAGTGGTCAATAATAAATCGGCCAGCAGTTTATCAGTGAGCTATAAACAACGAAATTACAGCAAGACGCTGTTTAAATAATTAATGATGTCCTTTAAGACTGAGTCTTTATGGTTCCTGTGCGTTCAACGATCTGCTTATTAAAAAGTTTTCTAATCAATAGCCATATTGCTGCATTTGAAGGACTCATTATAAATGTATATTACTACGCTTAAAGTTATCAGCGTTGATTTCGGTGTGATTTTGTTGATGTCAGAGGAGTAAGCAAAAAAAAAAAAAAAAAAAAAAAAAAAAAAGTACAGAATTAAAATTTAGGATGGAGCAGCGTATGGGAAATGTAAACATTAGGTTGCAAGTCTAAAAAAATAATATACCATTACACATGCAGACAGCACCTAACGTTAGTTAATTATATGAATATAAGTGAGTTTGGGGGTTTGAAAATAAATTCAGAGATAAGTGAGATGACAGGGCGAGAGAAAGAGGCAGAGAGAGAGAGAGACCGAGAGAGACCGAGAACACATTAAATGACCAATTAAACTTGGTGAGTTTTATATCTGATAATTATGCTTTAGGCCTTAGGCGATTTTGAAATTACGGGTAGAGCCTCGGATGATTGTGATCTTCAATGATTGTGATATTGGATGATTGTGATATTGGATGGTTGGGCTGATTAAACCATGGTTGACTTTGCCCATGGTAAACATAACTTGGATAAACGTGGTCTTAGCTGTGGACTACAACAGTCTTAATCCCACCTTTGTCATTTCTAAAATTACGGCTATTTGAATGTGGACCAGAGGAGTCTTTGTCTATGCTAACGAACGCTGGCAATAGTCTTGAGCTTAGGAATGTCATTTGAAGCACGGGCAATTACCAATCTTTTTATATTATTTGATACCTCCTTACAGAGGGGGAGAGCTGGAGGTGGTTTCTTTTGTTGATACTTTCAACTGTCATCTTGTTTATTGTTGCAAACTGAGTTTTTTAAATTTTATTATTGTTTTTAAAACATAAATTATAGTGTTACTTCATCTATTTGAGACATTTGGACGTATATCAAACTGGACGTATACCAAATTTTACGTATACCAAATTGGACGCATATTAAACTTGACATATACCTAAGTGTATGTATACAAAAAAGTGGACGTATACCAAACTGGAAACTATACAAAAATTGGACGAATACCAAACTGGACGTATATCACACGTATTTTATTTCCATAAGAAATAGGGGGGAAAATGATACATCCCGTTCCCAAGAAACACATCATGTTGTTATTGGCCTATCATACAGTTATTGATGTGGCTGTACAAAATAATATTTAAACACTGCCGAGTACTAAAATACATAGATAAAAAGAAATTAGGCACAACTATATATATATATAAGGGCTGTTATCGATTAAATTAAATTTAATCGTTAACTTTTGAAAAATTACCGATTAATTAATCGATAATTTTGTTAAGCTAAAAATAAAGATGTATGACGTCATTAAACTGAAAATTTCAAGGGAAGTAATAAAAGCGGGCAATTAGTATTTGCATTTAGTTATTTTTAAAACAGATAGCACTGAAAACAAGTTAAATAACGTATTAAAATTGAGGCACTTGAATGAAAATTTCAAATTAATTTTATAATTATAAAAGTAATACAGCAGTATAGAAATTGTTTGATGATTAGTAAAAACATAAAGATAATCTTTTTATCCCAAGTGGTTCGAAAGCTATGATTTTTTTTATTAAGACCTCATAATCTCTTTTTTCACTATTTCGTTTTCATTCACATTTTGTGCCCTTTTATTGCATTTTTTAAAATGCCCATAACCTAAGTAT
>MUZC01000924.1:204400-225071 GCA_002072015.1 Radix auricularia
ATTCTTCTAATGTACATTCCCTCATTGTTTCTTCTAATGTACATTCCCTCATTGTTTCTTCTAATGTACATTCCCTCATTGTTTCTTCTAATGTACATTCCCTCATTGTTTTTTTTTTTGTAATGTGCCTTTCATCATTGTTTCTTGTAATGCACTTTCTGCCATTGTTATTGCCATGCACTTTTCCCCTTGTTTTTGCATTGCACACTCAAACATTAGTCTTGTATTGCACATTCGATCACTGTTGTTGCGATGCTAATTTGGCTTTGTTTTTTTCCTTGTATTGCACTTTCAGTCATTTTGCATGATGCACATTCGGTCATTTTTCATTTGTTGCACACCATATCGTGGTTGTGCAGCAGTACACCTATTGTCCTTGCTCCCGTACTGTGCGTGTTGTTGTTGAGCATTTCCTTTGGAATAGCCATGACACAGAAACGATTAAATTGAAAATTAGTTAAAAGGGTGTGGGTGTTGGGGGGGGGGGGGGGGGCGGTGACTGATTCGATATTCATTGAAAATGAGATTTTAAATAGAAAATTGATTTTATAATTGAAGATTTTTGAATAGCTAACATATTTTTTGAACTATAAATGAATTGACTGTTTGATGTGGAAAATAAAATAGAAAAATCTTTTGTTGAGACGAGCATACAAACTAAGGCGATGATAATAGTTTTGTTAAATTCTAAGTGTGCCTATTTTACTTTTTATTTAATGCATTTGTTATGCGTTAAATAATTTGAAATGCTTCCGTATGCCAAAAGATGAGGATTGGTTTTGGGGGGGGGGGTGCTAATCCACAGCCGAGTAATATTCTCGGCACTAACAATGTCTAATGGAGAAGAAAAATCATCAAAAAATCGAAGGAGAAAATATTTAATTAAAAAATCCTTTAGGAAAATCACAAGCACAAAATTTAAACTCTTCCCAACCACTCCCTTCCAACTAAGCCACATGAATTTAGTTAAAAGAATGAAGTAGAGAGCAGACATAATTTGTTTTAGTTCAACGCTGAAGCTAATGTGATAGTTTTTGTGAAAGGAAAAACAAATTAAGTTGTCTGCTTTTTTTCCCTTAATAAATATTTTTGCTTGACCAAAAACCTCTGAATGTTTTTAGTAAAATACCGTAGAGAACGAAATAATGTCATTGTCTTGAATGACGATATCTTTCTGTCAATGTCTGGTATGGCGATATATTTCTTTCATTGCCTTGTATGGCGATATATTTCTGTCAATGTCTTGCATGGCGCGTTGTTTCTGTCATTGTCTTGTATGACGATTTCTTTCTGCCATTATCTTGTACTAGCAATTTACCCGCTTTGCTGCGGTAAATTATGATTTTAGTTAGCGTTGAAAGCACCAATTCAAAACACCTATTTATTTTAATCTGAAGCATGATAGATATACTAAACATATTAACTTAAACCATATTGTCTGTCTGCCGCGGCCCACGGAAAAACAAACAAAAAAAGTTAAAAATTACATACTTCCCATGATCCAATCAAGCTGATAATTTAAATATTTTATCGTCTTTTACCTTTTGCGGGAGGTTATTCCACAGCTTCCTAAAGTTTCATGCTTCTTTCTACCTGGGAAACTTGAGAATTAGTGATTTTCTTTTTTTTATATAGCTCATATAACAGAAAAAAAAACGTTTTGGGGCCACGGGCCCCCTGGAGTGTGTATTTCAAAACTATTTTACACCGACTTTCATCGTGAGAGCGTACTTAACAATTTTCCAAAGTTTCATGCTCCTACCTACCCGGAAAATTGGAGAATTAGTGATGAGTCGGTTTTTCATTTAGAAAAACTATATTTGGGCCCCCGGCCCCCCATGAGAGGGAGTTTTAACATTCTTTTTTGCAAATTTTCTTCGGGAGCGTGTACTCAAAAATGTCCAAAGTTTCATGCTTCTACCTACTCGGGAAATAGGAGAATTAGTGAATTTAAATTTTTATATAGCTCATATAATGAAAAAACCGTTTTTCGGGCCCCAGCCCCCATGAGTGGGAAATCCGGCCCCCCATGAGTGGGAATTTAACATTTTCTTTCGCCATTAATCGACGGGAGATTGTACTCAACAACTTCCTAAAGTTTCATGTTGCTATTTACATGGGGAATGGGAGAATTAGTGATTTTCAGTTTTTAAATTTGGGCCCCCGGCCCCCCAATAAAGGATATTTTAAATATTTGTACTCAAAAAATTTCGAAAGTGTCATGCTTCTACCCACAAGGAAAATAGAAGAATTATTGATTTTCAATTAGCAGATAGCTTATATAAGGAAAAAAATGATTGTGGGTCCCCGGCCCCTATGAATGTGAATTTCAAAATTCGTTTTTGCCAATTTTCGTCGTGAGTGGGTACCCAACAACTTCCCAAAGTTTTATACTTCTACCTACGAGAGAAATAGGAGAATTAGTGAATTTCATTTTTTATATAGCTCATATAAGGGAAAAAAATGTTTTTAGGGCCCCGGCCCTCAAGAGTGTGAATTTCAAAATTCTTTTTCGCCATTTGTCGTCGTAAGAGGGTACCCAACAACTTCCCAAAGTTTCATGCTTCAACCTACATGGGAAGTTGGAGAATTAGGGATGAATCAGTGAGTCAGTGAGTCAGTGAGTCAGTCAGGGCTTTCGCTTTTATTAGTATAGATGACATCTCTTTCTGCTATTATCTTGTATGACATCTCTTGCTGCCATTTTCTTGTATGACGATCTATTTCTGCAATTGTCTTGTATGACGATCTATTTCTGCAATTGTCTTGTATGACGATCTATTTCTGCAATTGTCTTGTATGGCGATTTCTTTCTGCCATTGTCTTGTATGACGATCAGGACGGGATATCTCTAAAATTGCAACTGTTGGCGGTCGATTAAACCGTCGAGCCACTCGTGTATACCCTGTCAGTTAAATGCATACCACTTTAGCATCCTGTCCCTCCCCAACCCTTACCATCCTGTGCTAGCGTGACGTACTTCTTCACGCTATCCATTGTGTTCGAGATGCACACACACACACACACACACGCACACACACACTACACACACACATACACACACACACAAACACACACACACAAACACACACACACAGACACACACACACACAAACACACACACTACACAGACACAAACACACACACACACTCACACACACACACGCACTGACACACAAACATGGTCGGAGAACCACATGTGTTGCTCACGTATCTGAGCTTGGTCATCTTGGTCATTTGGGTCATCCTGGATAGTAATTCTCAGTGCAGGACTTTGGAGAGTGCACAAAAGTGAAGTGCGTTCAGGATTTGGAAGTACTCGATGATGTGGAATGAAGTGATTACTCGATAATGGAGAGTGGAGAATGTGATCTCGGGCATTAAAAATGCTCGAGTGCGGAGACTTCACGAGAGTGGAAATAAAACTAACAACTTGAACAGCGCACGATCCTAGATCTATCAAAAGCTTGACTTGTACAAATATCACCAAGATTAAAGAAGTCTGTTGTTTAACGCTGCATATTTGACAGGATCTGCAATCTTTGAAGAAATGAGAAGGAGCACGATCTGAAATTCACTTTGCATTTTATATATATATTTTTTTTTTAAAACACACCTACCCGAAGAACTTCGTTTGTTCGGGTTTTTATTTTACTTTAAAAGTTTACAAATAATTTGGTATAAAACAAAGTTTGAAATAAGGCTGAAATCAAAATTTGAAGTCATCAGGCATTTTACACATCTATGTGATTTTTTTTTTATTCCAGTTTAAATCAAACAGAAATTTTAAAAATTTTGTCGATAAAACAGGATTTAGGTGCCGAAAGCCACAATACAAGTTAATGTCTAGCTTTAGTCAAGCAGAAAGACAGTTCAATGTTGGTTTAAACTATGTTTTATATCGTTTAATATCGCACTTTTTAAGATATGAATATTTTGGCTGATCGCGTCTGGCTGTTGTAATTGAGTACTTTACTATACCTTTATTCGACAGCTCTTGTCTATGCTTGACTAGACTTGACTAGACTTGACCAGACTTGACTACATGTAACAGCACTCGATTAAACTTGACTACAATGGACTAGAATAAGTTTCTGGATTTTTAAAATTTCTTTCAATGGGACCGGAGCCTCTTGCTAACGTAAATATTTTTTTTAACCAGATGAGCTCTGTAAGCGAGGGATCGATAATATGTAATTTCATGGATGGATTGATTTAGGAAAAAAAACTTTATGCATGAACAAGTTCAAGGATGTGGGACAAATAACTTATTACTACTAATATAAGCTAGTGATAAGTAGGCTTAGAATGCCAAAACTAATATTGAATGTAATTGAATTTTTACTTTACTAAATCTTACATTAATAGTCTACGCTTGCATTGAAAAAACTCAATTTGTCTTAACACAAACCGGCAAACATTGGCATAGAGAAGGTGGGAATTTTCCAACTACGAAAACTAACGTTGTATTTTAAACTAAATGTGAATTTACATTAGGGGGAAAACATTTGCAGAGAGAAAGTGGGAATTTCTGAACTACGAAACTTTCATGACATAACATACATTCAATCAACCCACTTTTTAAACGATTGGTTCTAAATCCTAGAAAATTTTATTTCAAGCGCATGTTTATAATATTTCTCCCAGCCTGTGAACGCGTAGATATTTAGAAAATTACTTTTGTCTTTTTTTAAGTATGTAGGAAATGATTGCATCTATTCAACTTAAGACGTCTTGTCGAGGTGAACTAAAATCCAGATATTTCCAACCCCGCCCTACCCAACAGATCACACATTTAACTTCGTCGTCTTTATACTCCCCCCAACACTCTTTGGGGAGAATATTTACCGTCGTAAATTATTTTTTTAATAGATTTTCTTACAAAAGAAAGAACTCTCATGCGTTCGGACGGTTACGAAAGAAGGTCACTGAGTGACGGCCTATTTGTCCACACACAGTATGGATACATAAACAATGGAAGATTATTACGATAAAGTTTGCCGTTTTAAAGTGGAAGATTATTACGGTAAAGTTTGCCGTTTTAAAGTGGAAGATTGTTACGATAAAGTTTGCCGTTTTAAAGTGGAAGATTATTACGATAAAGTTTGCCGTTTTAAAGTGGAAGATTGTTACGATGAAAGTTTGCCGTTTCACTTCGTTTTAGAGAAAAGCTTTTGAGCTTGGAGCCATAAGCAAAATTTATTTTTAGATATGTAATTCTTTCAAGGCCGTGATAGAACTTTAAAAATAAAAATGTTGTGCTTTAGAGCCCTTGTATCTCCGATTTGTTTCAACATTTTTCAATGGCTCTACATTTGTCAGTGAGCTCCATTACTGATGAATTATTTATCTTCTTTTTCAAGGCTATTAGAGGCACAATTCTAAAGGAAAATTTTTGTAAAGATTTTTTTTTTAAATTTAGGGTTGGGTTGAGTGGGCAATCAGAAATTAGGTGGCCAAAAAGTTATACATTTAAACAGAAATTAGGTGGCCAAAAGTTATACATTTAAACAGAAAGTAGGTGGCCAAAAATGTATGCATTTCTCATGAAGTTTTTAAAAGGTTACAAGGTGACCTCTGAATTCCTGAAACTCAGAGCTTTTTTTTTTTTTTAAATTTTTTTTATATTATTTATTTATTTATTTATATATATATATATTTTTGTTGTTGAAAGCGGTGGTGTTTTAGACGCTGTAAATATGACTTCACTACGCTCTTCATATAGCGACAAGAAGGATTTATACCAGTAATAACAGTTATATCTGTACAGATTCCAACTGAATTTTCACAGTGTTCATATAGCGACAAGAATGATTTATACCAGTAATAACAGTTATATCTGTACAGATTCCAACTGAATTTTCAGTGTTCATATAGCGACAAGAATGATTTATACCAGTAATAACAGTTATATCTGTACAGATTCCAACTGAATTTTCACAGTGTTCATATAACGACAAGAATGATTTATACCAGTAGTAACAGTTATATCTGTACAGATTCCTACTGCATGATGACACTGTGTAAATTAAACATAATACTGACGTCAGTTATCGACGCTTGTTTATATTGACATATTTAATCAATAATTGTTTACATAAATTTCATAGGTTTCCCTTTTTTAAATTCTTCACAGACTTATTGATTACCTTTGCTCGGCGCATTTAACAAATGGAAAAGTTTAAGTGAACACGCCGCTGGATGGAAGATACTAACGGGTTCTCAAAATTTTAGCCCCTGTTGGAAGCTTTTCAGTTTGTTTTTTATTTATTTTAAACCAATTGTTTAAATTAAGTTTCTGGACTAAGTTAAAGCTTATCTATGTGCAGCCACAGAGCAAATGGCTTCTATGGTGCTAGACTATTAATAGCGAACTCCGCGTGACGTCTAACCGTAACTCACCTACTTCCGTCAAGATATCATAATCCGGGTCAGTGTGGTGGAATAACTGAAAATGAAATGAGCTCCGGGGGTACTCAATGAAGTCATTAATCCTCGCATGCACTACGCTACTGATGCAGTCTTGCCACATAGAGAAGGGTCTGACGGAGACCAACGCATGTATCGGTTTACTATTCCGATCTGATGCTAACGAAATGTAATACTAATTGCAATTAGTGTGATTAAAAAAACGATCACGCTTGTTCAAGAAGTGTCCTGAAAAATATTTCAAGTCAGCAACTAACATACAAAAGTCGGGTGTTCATTCTTAAGGTGTACAGATAAATAAAGGGAATACACTCTAGAAGTCTATGATTTTTTAACAATTTAGAATGATTAATTAAAAAAAAAAAGAATATAGAACGATTGATGCAACGACAATTTAGAATATGGAATATTTGATGCAACGACAATTTAGAATATGGAATATTTGATGCAACGACACCTTAGAATTATTGAGTGTTTAAAATTATACATCTATTTTAATGAAATTACAAATATCGATTATCACGTGCTAATTTATATAGCGCTGTAACCCAGCAAGGAGCCGGGCTCACAGCGCTTTACATGGAAATAACAATACATATATTAATAAAAGAAACATTCATATCATACTAACTACATAAATGACAACACGTTATACATCAGCTACGTTAATCATTTAAAGAAATGTTGTTTCATTAATTTTCAAAATAAATTTTAAAAAGATGTGTCTTAAGTGCAGATAGGGTATTGTTATAAGTTAATCTAGAATGAGAGATTGTTGGAATATAAACTGATGGATTGCAAGATAGATAAAGAATGATTGAAAGTAATAACATTCCATGGAGACAGATATTCTTTTAAAAATCTGTTTTATAATAATAAGCATCAATGATTGTTAAAAATTGTTGTGATGATAAAAGCAGATAAATATGCACTAAGTGCTGTTGATATCCACACTGTTTAAATTTGGGGAATTTTAGTCTTTTTTTTATCTCAAGTAGGAAACATCATCATTTTATGAGTGCTCCGCGATTTCAACGAAATTACATAAGAACTTAAACTCACGCAAGGCGAAAATATATATGGCATCCGTCCGTCCTCATGGGACGATGGCGTGCACTCCTGCTCCTCTTCCCCCTCCCCTTTCTTCTGGCCCATCTCTCTTCAACCCTAGCTGTGTGGGGTGTTTCAGCGATTTGGTTGCCCTCGCGCACTTTTGTCCGCCTGAATGTGCGCTCCTCCGCGATGGTCTCACACATTGTATGGTCTATGTGCGCCAGTGACATGTCTTTCTTGCAGACGTTATTTGTAGTGCAGGCAGGGGCGATCTCTTTTCCTCGTACCAGTTGCCAGCTCACCGTAGAACAGGGCTCTTGGAATAAGCTCCGAGCTCATCCAGCGGACATGACCAAACCGCCGCAGGCGCCTCTCACTCAGGATTGAGTGCATACTCAGCATGTGGCTCCTTCTGAGTTCCGCAAAACTGGTCACTTTATCCTGCCACTTGATGTGAAGGATCCTACGCAAGCTTCGTAAGTGGAAGCTGTTAAGCTGCTTTGTTTGCTTGGCGTAGTTCGTTCAGCACTTGCTGCCATACAGGAATGTGCTGAGCAGGCAGGCCTGGTTCACAGTGATTTTCGTCCTGTCAGTGAGCTGGGCATTGTTTTACACTGTTTGAATTAGCCTAGCCATTAACGATGCGGCATTGCCGAATTTGGTTTCTATTTCGTTTTCCAGGGAGAGTTTGCTAGTGATGTTGCTGCCAAGGTAGGTGAAATGCTCGACGACATCCAAGGTGTTTCCCTGAATGGAGATTGCGGGGAGGCATCCTGTGTCTTGTCTCATAATGATGTTCTTTTTTTAGGCTAATCGTTAAACCAAAATCTTTGCGTGCTTCTGAGAACTTATTGACCAGCCGTTGAAGTCCTAGCTCTGTATGTGAGATAAGAGCTGCGCCATCTGCGAAGAGCAACTCTCTGATTAGTACGGTTTCCACTTTGCTCTTCACACGGAGCCGGCTGATGTTGTCTAGACTTCCATCTGTCCTGGTATGAATGTTCACACCCTCGGAGCAGTCCTCGAACTCATGTCGCATTAGCATAAAAAAGAAGATGCCGAAGAGTGTTGGAGCCAACACGCAGCCCTGTTTGACTCCGTAACAGAAACAGAAATGTGAAAATAACAATCGATATCTCAAGTGGGAAATAAATGTGACGATATGTTGTCTCACATTAAGTATTATTATGGTTTACTTAAATATTTATTATTATAGTGATTTTGACAAAGAAAATTAGCAATTCTTAACTTTTCGACGGTTTAAATTTGTAAGAAATCCAAAGAAATTAATCAGATACAGATTGACAGTAACAGCAGCTGGTTTTATCCCGTTGCCGTACTTCCAACATGAGATAAAGTTAGTCATACAACAAAAAGACGTCACTTCCAGACATCAGGAAATAAAAGACCGAATAGATGAGAGTTTTATTTTGTGTTGAATGACTTTTTTTTTAATGGAAAAATTGTGTAATAGCAGGGAAACGGGCATCAGACCAGACAACATGCACAGGAAAAAAATCGGTATAGGTGTCTACGTGCTGTTTAGCGGCAGCCCGGGGGCGCTGGCTTCAGAACTACATACTAATGAACGTTAAATAATCTATGTACCTCTATTATCTTTTAAGAGTCTACAGAACAACACAGAATATGAGAATAACATTACTGGTAAAGTTTCATTACACACATATACATATATATATACAACACAGGCTGCCGTTGGTAACAGGCGCAGATTCAATATTTTTTCTTTACTAATTAACAGCAGTTTTTGCGTTAAAATATGTTTGCTATCATTGAATCCACACCTTTCAAAAGATAATGGAGTATGGTTTAGAGTGCACATTTTTCTCCACATGTTGACTTTTGAATAAATCAGTGGTTTTTTCACAATACTGATACTCTTTTGAAAACGATGAATGACGCTTATTTATAGTTGTTTAGCTGGACTAATCTTGGTACTAGCACTTTCATTCTCACGTTCAGTCACGGGAAAAGCTTTTTCACCAGGTTTCTTCAAAAAATGTGTCAACTTAATTATTTTTAAAATATATTTTAAAAGCCAAAAAACAGTTGAATTATTTTCATTAGCCTGGTTAAAGGAATAATGTACCATCGGATGGCCAAAGAAGAAAGATAACGGAAGCTCGGGGAAAAAAACCAAGGTAGTGGCATCATCGTGATACATCACTTCATGTCACACTCGACTTTTCTTATTTTCTACTTATATTTTCCCCTTTTAGATTTTTATAATGTAAATAATTTTAATGGTCGAAAAATCGGAATTTTACAGGTCTTGTCGGAATTTCGTATTTAGAGGGGGAAAAAATCTTTATAATTCCGATAAAAATTGCAATGGTTGCCAGGCCTGAGACTTCGAAAAAACGTCAAAATGTGTAGAAGTGCAGCGCTTGCTCCAAGTGAGACGAGAAATCAAGTGTAAACAAGGGAAGACAATGCAATGCACTGATTAAAAGCTTTTCTAATTATTGTTGTTTTTGAATAAACCTCTTCAGACAGCTATTATTTCGCATTATTGCTTATTAAATAAAGTATGCTGTGTTTCAGTTGTTTCTGTTTTTTTTTTTGTTTTTTTTTAATTAAACACAATAACGTGAAATGAAATTATTAAGTTTTAAATGCAGGATTCCATGTGATTAATAGTGATTATATTAAGTTGAACATCATTTTTTTTATTTCAAAGCAGGATAAAAGGTTATTTCTGCGGGGCCAAATTCCTGCTCCACTCCCACGTTGCCACAGCCTTAGTCGTACATGATACATTTTATAGGACTGAGAGAGATGTGCCTTGAATGACATTGAAGGATGTGTGATGGGAGTTGTTAGAGATGTGCCTTGAATGCCATTGAAGGATGTGTGATGGGAGTTGTTAGAGATGTGCCTTGAATGACATTGAAGATGTGTGATGGGAGTTGTTAGAGATGTGTCTTGAATGACATTGAAGATGTGTGATGGGAGTTGTTAGAGATGTGCCTTGAATGACATTGAAGATGTGTGATGGGAGTTCTTAGAGATGTGCCTTGAATTACATTGAAGGATGTGTGATGGGAGTTGTTAGAGATGTGCCTTGAATGACATTGAAGATGTGTGATGGGAGTTGTTAAAGATGTGCCTTGAATGACATTGAAGATGTGTGATGGGAGTTGTTAGAGATGTGCCTTGAATGACATTGAAGGATGTGTGATGGGAGTTGTTAGAGATGTGCCTTGAATTACATTGAAGATGTGTGATGGGAGTTGTTAGAGATGTGCCTTGAATTACATTGAAGGATGTGTGATGGGAGTTGTTAGAGATGTGCCTCGAATGACATTGAAGGATGTGTGATGGGAGTTGTTAGAGATGTGCCTCGAATTACATTGAAGGATGTGTGATGGGAGTTGTTAGAGATGTGCCTTGAATGACATTGAAGATGTGTGATGGGAGTTGTTAGAGATGTGCCTTGAATGACATTGAAGATGTGTGATGGGAGTTGTTAGAGATGTGCCCTGAATGACATTGAAGGATGTGTGATGGGATTTGATTGTCGTCGTGCTATGTTCCAATAGACTGATCACCATGGTTACAATGTTTGTGTACACCATACAAATAGGTAGATTACTGTTGTAGGTTTTTTTTTTATTCAATAAATCCTTGTACCCTTAAACACAGGATAAAATTTATTCAAATAATAATAATAATAAAACAAGTGAGACGTCAAAAAATAAATATTTTTTCTTTAAAGGCAGTTATGAAAGATGCGCGTGAAGAGTTCATGACCATTCTATTTTTAAATGAAGTCGTAGCTTTTCCTCATCCCACACAAAAGCATGGGACTAAATTTGATTTCTGATGCCTCATTGCATCCAAGCACAAGTAATTTTAAAGTAAGAAACGAATACTTTGTTTTTCTTTCTTAGTCGTTGTAGTTGTTGTGTTATCCCCAGATATTAAAATGTTACGTTTTCGATCTAAAGATTCTTTTCATCTTAAGGTTAATTTCCCAGGAGAAGGCGGGATATTTCCCATCATTCCACGTCTTTATGTCGGCTTCCGTGCGTTTCATTGTGGCATTGCGTTATCTGAGCTGAAAACTAGTGTAAAACGTGGCCATAAATTTGGATGAAAGTAAAGAAGAAAGTGGCCGCATATTTTAATGATACTAATATGGAAAGTGGCCATTGACGGCCATGAAATAAATGTTGAAAGTGGCCAAGGACTGCCATGAAATGATTGTGAAGAGTGGTCATGGATGGCCATGAAACTAAAGAGGAAAGTGGCCATTGAAAGTGTACATTAATCTAATCATTTTTAGCTCATTGTAAAGCCATCATCCACATGCTTGAGTAACTATCAGTATTTCTATTTGACGGGAGAAGTGTTTTAGTATAGAAAACCTCTTTTTGACTCTTTCAGTGAATTCATTTCTTCAGGAATAGGCAAACTCTAACAGCAGTGTATTATACGTATTTGAGGAAGGTAAGAGAGAATTGCTTGATGATGTTTTCGTGCAATGAGCGAAATCGGCGAAAGAAATTATAAATCAATACCATCATTTAAAAATTAAAAAAAAAATTTTCGACACACGATTTATTTTATTAGCCTTTTGATTTGCACACTTACTGATTCTGTATTTCAGCGTCAGTTTTTTATTTTATTTTATTTTTTCATTTCTATTATTATTTTTTTGTGTGTAGAGTCTAATTCACCAGCCCTTATTTAAATTATAGTGAGACCCTTTATATAAAACGCGTTTTAGACTAAACCTTCTCTGCATGACATAAGAAGTTTATAAAAGTCTTTGCCACTTAATTTTAGAAATTTATCTATAGATCATCTGGGTATACAGTTGCAACTATTGTATTAAGATCAAGGATTTTTTGGGTGTGCAATCTCAACAGATCTTTCATAAAATCTGATTTAATTTAAAACAGATAAATTGACTTCATCAAGAAAAATGTGCTTACAACTTAGTCATTGTAAACGATTTTCTTTTTATTAAAGCGTTTATATTAACTTGGGTCTTCTGCTTGCTTACGAAAAAACTTTGGATCGATTTTAACCCACTTCCTCGTAAGCTAGCGCGCTGAAATTTTGCAGACAGACTCGTGCCGATGATAAAAATGATGTTTCTAAATTTCAGATCGATCGAATGTAATGTAATTAAATTAATGAATTTTTAGATTACCTCTATTAATTTCTATTTAGCATGTCAAGTCTTGTGCTAGAGTGTTGCGGTGCATATCATATTGAACGACCTTTTTTTTTATACTTTCCTGTTGCGCTGTGCGGTGCCTAGTATATTAACGATACTTTTGTAAAATATATTCCCGATATGTAAATGTAAATGCTATTAATTGCTAATCTGTCTCGCGGTGAGCACATAACCCTTTTCCCGTGATCAAATCGAGCTGAAATTTAGCATGCAGACTGTAGAAACTTTTTTTTTTTACTATAAATCCTTTATATATTAGAGACATAACTAAAAAAAAAAAATTATTGTCGTGCAATGCGTATTTTAATGAACATTCTTTTAGTTATGCTTTTAAATTTTAATACTGAAAAACATTGTTTTACACAAACATACACAAAAACATGTCTAAAAGTAGAAACATTACGCAATGAGATATGAGAAAACAACCCAATCAGTGTAGAACTGAGCGTAACCATTCAGTTGTCTTTTTAATTACCTTTCTCGACATTTCTTCCTAACTTAGCAACAGTTTGCTATTATTTAGACTTGAAATTCTAATACCAATTACACGGGGTATTATATTTTTGTTGACTTACATGAACTCGTCGAATTTCATTTCAAGTCTCGCTGAACGGTGAATTACTTGAGGACTCGCGAGAGTTCCACGTTAAGAGCTTTTCTTTTATCTGTTTTAATTGGTACCATGAACTGCGGATTGACTAACAGCTCGTTTACAGATTGGTTAATCATTGATCACGTGACGGTGTCCCCTTAGCAACAGACGGGTTATTTAAATCACCATGACGATAGATTTTTGAATAGTGTGTAATTTAAGGGTGTTTTTTAACTAATGGAGAAATAATTGTGTCCTTGAAGTAAAGTTGTTTTTTTTTAAAAGTGTGTCTGTTTTTATTTGGGAAGCAAACATTCTGGATAATTAAACTAATTACCACTGTAACTAAGATAATTAAACTAATTACCACTGTAACTAAGATAATTCAACTAATTACCACTGTAACTAAGATTATCTCTCAGTAAACGCATACCGATATAAATAATGGGACGTCTCTTGTTACAACAGTGGAAAGTGTTATTTTTGTGTGTGACCTTTTTCTTTTACTGGGTTTCATATAATCTATCCATGTATGTATATCAAATTCTCCTCATGGCTCAACCATGCGGACACCAAGCTGTCTAACCCCACCGACCAATCAGATTGTAAGAAAGGGTAGTGCAAAGGGTGGGAGGGGGTTATCTAGACCAACAATGTGTTCAATTGAGGTCAATTACATTGTTCTTTCAGAACAACAGAATAGCATGTATTTCGTAGTGTAGTTGTTATTACATTCGCCTAACATGCGGAAGGTCGTAGGTTCAAACCCCAGCTAAGACATTACTTTTTTTAATTTTAAAAAATGTTTGTGTTTGTGCCCGTTCATTTCCCACTTTCTTTTCAAACATGACTTCGCAACACGGCTGTAAGCTTTGTTTCTTGATATTGGCTTCATGTTATCTGTTGTGCTCAGTGACAAAAAAGCAGTCACACACTCTCCTCAACAATTAAAAAATGAATACTTTAGGCGCCCTCCCTCGCCTCTTCGTTAATGCGCAACTGTCTGTACCCGCAGCAGTGTGTACCTCATCGCTCCCGTGTTTCAGTCGCGTTGGTATCTCCTACAGTCGTCTGAGCCACGTTGCGTTTCCATTGTTCTCTTCGATTCCGGCTGGTTTGGTTTGCTAACAGGTCTCTCATTGCTGTCGTCGTTTTCGTATTGCTCTTCATTTCATAACCATGGCCACCACTGCACAAATATTTCGTGAAGTCAATAAGTCTTTCAATGTATTCAAAATTCGTGCATTTACGCGCAGACAATTTCCTGTTAGATGAGCCTTTGTCATGACAATAAATAAAGCACAGGGCCAAACGTTCAAAAAGATAGGTCTGTCTCCTCCTAAACCTGTTTTAGTCATGGACAATAGTATGTTGCTCTCTCCAGAGTTCTTTCTTTTCATTCACTCACAGTCGTTTTCCAAAATCCGCCCCATTTGGACAACTGTGTTTTTCATGAAGTCTTCACCCGTCACTAAATCATTAGCGGCGAATGATACGAATTTGATACCACAATCTCATTGAAGAAAAACATTTTTAAAACTTGAAACGCACATGGAACTGACTTGATGATCTGGGTACGGAAGATTTCTGTACCAGATAGCAGTGTGCAGGTCTTCTATAACATCTCACGCCCATTTCTAGGATGTAAGACGAAAAATATCAAAGATTAATCACTATTTTGAGACAAGCAACAGTTTCTGCGAATAGGCGCGATCAAAAGAGTTCGAGATTTAATACCAAAATTTTAGTGTTAAGCTAGAGGGGGGGTCGATTTTTTTAATAAAAAAACCAGTAGGTGGGTAGCCACTAAAGGGGTAATGGTTTGGTACAAAGAGTGATGATGATCTTCTTCCAAGACAGGTGGTGGTTTGCTACTAAGAGAGACGGTGGTTGGCTACCAAAAGAGATTGTGATTGCTACCAAGAGAGATGGGGATTTGCTACTAAGAAAATATGGTTTTCATACCAAGACAGAAAGTGATTTCATACTAAGAGAGGGGGTGAAATGTACCCTTGACATATGGTGATTTTCTGTAAAGAGAGGTGGTAATTTGCTACTAAATGAGATGATGATGGTTATTTTCTGCTAAGAAAGGGGTTATTTGCTACCGAGAGAGATTGTGACTTGCTACCAAAACAGATGGTGATTCGCTAATAAGAGAGGGTGTGATTTATCTTATATGTTGCAGACGCTCCTTGGTAACAAGAGAGGGGGTGATTTTCTACCAAGAGAGATGGTGATTTGCTACTAAGATAGATGGCAACTTGCTACCAAGAGAGATTGCGACTTGCTACCAAGAGAGATGGCAACTTGCTACCAAGAGAGATGGCAACTTGCTACCAAGAGAGATGGCAACTTGCTACCAAGAGAGATGGTGACTTGCTACCAAGAGAGATTGTGATTTGGACGATGACCATTTTTTGTGCTTTTGTCGGATTAAATTAAATTAAATTGATTTTTTTTTAAAAACGTATGCATAGTTTCAGATACGGTGCAGATACCACAGCTCACACTCCGAGAACCTCCAGCTTAAAGAGGGTTTATAGCTTTCTGATTTTTTTCTGGTATCACTGTTAGTGAAGTACAGCTTCAATATGGATTCAAATTTTCGAAAAAAGTTGTTTTGTTACTACAAAAGTTAAATGTTTATTGGGCTGTTTTGATTTGTTGCCCTACACAATTAAAAAAAAACAACATCAACCAATCAATGTTGGTCTTGAAAATAATCACATTTGCGTTACCAATATTTCATAACGACTATTGAAAAAATCCCACCCCCTTTATCATTAACAACAATTACCTCATCAGCAAAACTAAGGGTTCTAACAGTGACAGAATACAACTACTTCGTCGGAAATCCTTTGGGCAAAAACAGTGTCAGTACACAAAAACCTCCTGCCTCTGCGTGAATTGATTCATTGTAGTCTTATTAGGGACGGAGGATTGATGTTGAGATGTAACAGTGAACCTTGAAAATTGGTGTCTTCATTAAATGGAATGGACACTTAACGAAACAAGTAACATGAGGACTTGACCAGTCGTCCACTGTTTAAATAAAAAATAAAAATTAAAATTATAAAAAAAACAGCAAATCAAGAGTGCCTCTAAAATTTGTTAGTCCACGTGCAAAATATATTAAAAAATAAGAAAAATGAAAAAAAAACACGTGTGCAAAGTTGCTAACCATCCGATTCGCAGCTCAAAGGGAACATTGCAGACAGTGGTATGTAGTACAAGAAGTTATTGGTCTGCTGTGAATAGCCTCTCTGCCACGGTCTTAAACCCTGTGATGGTGGCGACAGTTATTCATTGCAGATCAATAACTTCCTGTTAAAGTGTTGTACAAGTAACGACAGTAAAGGAATATCACTTATATTGAAGAATGACAAAGACCATTGGTAAGGAGCCGAACCGACAAGACTTGGGTCGTGGTATTTCTAAGCAGGAGAAGAAACGAGATTCTAGAAAGAACAACACAAAAGTTGTACGTCATAAATAAAACATGTCGAGAACAGACGAAATGGGAAACTTTGGGTTTTTTTTTATTACTCCTCGGTGTTCTTTCTGTGATACACAGAAGACCATTCGTAAGACAACCGCTGTGTCAGAATCATCAAAATACAAGTGCCCGCCATTTTTTTTCTCTCTAGACGCAGAAAGTTTGAACTTCATTAAACAAGAGGGATATTTCATCAAAGCTAAAACAAATTTAATGTATGTTAGACAATTCGAACAATTAGCTGGAAATATACATTGTGTCACTTATATAACCGATACAACTAATATAACTGATATAACTGCGGGAGAATCGAACATTGAAATTTTATAGCACATTTTAAGATCATACACCGGTTTCACAATTTAGAGTTTCAAATTAGGGTTCATTTGTAGGAACTGAACAATAAATTCAACCCCGAGCGTCAAAGACGCTAATTATTCCCTTACTAGGGATATACAAAGTAAAAGCGTTTGAGGAAGGATTTGACACTGGAATGGTTATCGATTCATGAACACCAAATACAACAACTTATATGGCTCCTAACCTGTCAGATACAAAAATCTTGGCAAGAATATTTGAATTTTTTTTTTAAATTCATAATTGATAGACATTTGCAAAGCTAGTGCAAAACTGAAGCCTGTGTTATTTTTTGAAGTTCTCAAACAGTTCAATAAAAAAAAAACTAAGTCACGTGTTCTAAAGACATTAAAATAAAGCATCGCTTTCTCGCTATTGAATTCTTAATTGGGCACCACCCGAGTTTTTTTTTATTTACGCACTTTACGAACCACAGAGCTGAATACAAATAAAAGAGGAGTGGGCGTTCAGTTATGGTATTATTAATCAGATGATTAATATTTTGTTTAAAACTTTCATCAACACATTAACAATATTTGAGAATAAGTTTGTTGATGTTACTGAGGATATTTACAATCTTTTAACGCCTATACAGGTGATACAAAATAACTTTTCTGCTTAGGAGTGATATACAAATTAAATGTTGAAGTGTGATCCAAAACAGCTAAAAGCTTGATTTCCCTGAGTGCAAAAATTGAAAAACCAATCAACTGTTCTAAGGAAGATTTTCTTAATACATAGTTATCAATTTTTCGCAAAAGAAAGTCTTGTGCATATGAATCCAAAATAAACCCGTATTTTAAAAACTTTTTTTAAAGTGGGGATGAGGGGTGGGGAGAGAGAGTTGTAGAAAAATAAGACCATTAAACAACATAACTCCTAACAAGACATTGAGTGTGGAGTGTGTCTTTATTGCGCATTGCTCAGGCGTCCTCTTGCAAGCCTAATGTTGAACAAAGTTTAGATACACTTAACAAGTATTGATATTCATCCTACGATCACTTTACGTTCTTGTTTATTAACTGTGGAGAATCTTCAGCTCTGCTAAATCTTTGTAACAATTCTTTAACCAATGAAAGCGCTTCCTTCCTGAACCTTGACCCCGTGGCACAGTACAGAAGGAAGTTTGCGGCATTGTTCGTGGTCATGAGCAGAAAAAGTAATCTGGTTATGGCGTCTCCAACGGGACTCATTCCTTCCGATGATTGGAAATGGGGGCACAGTAAAAACAGGCAAATCGGGGCATTGCAGACGATAAACATGACGTTGATGGCTATTAAAGTCAGGGTCAGAGAACTCTCCCTTTTTGAATCTTTCTTTTTCTTCTCTGTTTTTCCGCGAGAATTTTCCACGCTGGATAGATTTGGGGCTCTAAACTTCGAAACCCGATGTCGACTTTTAACAACGTTAAGGATAATAATCACGTTGAACACAATGAGAAGTGTGCAAGGCACGTAGGCGAAAACCGAGCCGTCGAGAAAGAAATAGAACAAGTTCAAAAATTCCCGATTGTACACGATGGTGCAGTATATCACTTGGGTTGTGTTGTTGGCAATGTTGAAGATCTCCAGGCGGTCACGCACGAAAAACATCGGCATGTAGATGCAGACCATGACGAAGAAGATGACCACGATGACGAACCTGGCTTTGACGGCGGTGCAGGTCACTCGGACCTGGTGCGGCCAGGCGATGGAGATGGCCCGCTCGGTGGTGATGGCCACCAGCGTCCAGCTGCTGCTGGAGAAAAACGTGTCACCCAGCCACACGGACAGCTTGCAGGTGAGGCTGTCCACGCGGTTGTCGTAGCCGAAGACCGAGATTTGAACGAAACGAACGAGTCCCGTCAAAATGGCGCCTAGATCCATCAGGCATAGAAACCGGAAGTAGAGAGATATCGTGCTTCCCCTGAAAGCCCTTCTGCTCAACACGGCAAACGACAACGGGTTGCAAACACAACCCATTAATAGGACTAGAAATGAGTAGTACACACACAGCCAGTCTACCGCGAGGATGAAACGATAGAGATTGGAGTCCATGTTAAGACAGATTTTGTGAACGACCTAACTCGTCAGGGAACGAATATGATTGTCCTTAGATTTTTTTTCTGGCAATGTTTCTTAATATTTATTTATTGTCTTTTCATTTTCTGAGTTAAAAAAAATATATGTTACCTTTTATAAAAGTTGGTTAAAAACTATTTCGTGTTCTATTGATAAGTTTTCATGTTAATGATTTGAAAGAATTCAGTCATTAATTGTAAGATCCTGCGAATGTAAACACTTGATGTTTTTTTTTAAAACTATGTCTTCTTCGGGCTTCATGAGTACCGTTGACATAAAACAATAGCTTTGTACAAAGCCTTGAGGAAAATGACACGGAATAGGAAATGAGAAATCGTTTAAGCTACAGTTTTAAGAGTTCCGTCGGAGACAGTTATTGTGGTGACGTAATTTCTGGTTGTTACACAATTGTATCCCACAGTGACTCACGTTTTCGAACATTGACCGCTAAACTAAATTAACGGTTAAAAGGCTTATAGCATTGGAGTTCTATCTTTACCATATAATTTATAGAAGATTACACCACGAAGGCACATATTCAGCTTGAAAGTTCCTATAGATGACGAACTTTTAAGTAAACACACAAATAAACAAATTATTACAGACTTTGGAGAAAATAATACACAGTTAACTGGTGCCACTTACACTTTCACTTCCTCTGCATTTAACTGCAAATTAAAGTATTATAACTCGAAAACAAAAAGTTGGATAATTATCTCCCTTGATGTTTTTCCTATACGTTTTTATTTTTTAATAGGAGGGATTTTCCAACACCAAAAGTATTGAACGAAACTAATTCCTGTTTTTTAAGAGTTAAAAGTCTGTTGATATATTGTAAGAGCGCCAGTGAAACTCTTTTTGAGATTGTGTATGTGTAAATCTTTTTTTATAATGTTACTAATCTTTTGGAAAATTAAAAAGATATGTTGTTGTTTTCTTAATAGCATTTTACCACGACTAACGTTTGTCCAGTGTTTGTATTTAGACTAACACAGCGATCACCGGTCTTCATAATTCTAAATTTCAACTCCACTGAAGGAGTTTCGCCCCACACTCTCCCACAACTGATGCAATGTCTCACGCAAACATGTGCTTCCTACTTAATGTAGTCTTGGTGGACACTGACCCTATGATCTCTTTCAAACATGTGCTTCCTACTTAAGGTAGTCTAGGTGGACACTGACCCTATGAACTCTTTCAAACATGTGCTTCCTACTTATGCAGTCTAGGTGGACACTGACCCTATGATCTCTTTCAAACATGTGCTTCCAACTTAAAGCGTCTAGGTGGACACTGACCATATGATATCTTTCAAACATGTGCTTCCTACTTAAAGCTTCTAGGTGGACACTGACCCTATGATCTCTTTTAAACATGTGCTTCCTACTTATTGCAGTCTAGGTAAACACTGACAATACGATCTCTTTCAACATGTGCTTCCTACTTATTGCAGTCGAGGTGAACACTGACCC
>MUZC01000924.1:294660-311389 GCA_002072015.1 Radix auricularia
TCTTTAATTTTAATCATTTTTTTATCGATTAAAATAATTTTTTTCGATAAAAACATTTACCGATTAATCGAGAAATTAATCGGTAATTTCCGCAGCCCTAATATATATATATATATATATATAAAATTATTATGTTTAATTCTAATATAATATCAAAGTCAAAAGTAAACGTTTCCAGAAAATTGGGAATACCCGTAACATAAGCTCCACGGACCATATAAATTCGGGAATTAAAATCAACAAGGAAGTTATTTAAATATCTAGGGAAATGTATCATAAGTTACTACGCTATACAACTGTGAAATATCCGTGTATGTAAAAGTGCTCAACTAAAGATTTTTTTATTATTTTATCGTTGGTAAGTCAAGGTTTATAGATCCTAATTATAGATGTACTGAAATTTATCATAATATCACTTAAATTTAATTATTTTTTAAGAGTCGAAAAAGTATAAAGTAAGTACCGGTAGGTTTATACTATGTGAAGTATGTGATATATAATCAGATACTATGTGATAAAATCAGATATAATCAGATATATTCATCAACTTGTTTCGTTTTTAATGACATGAGATGTTCAAGTGTCATTCTATTACTAGTAGTATAATTTCGCTCATTTAAAAAAAAAATCATTAGAATTGGATAATTTTAAAAATAGGCAGATAGGCAATTTAACTACGGTAGCTACATTGGCTATCTCAGTGTATGTTTGGATTTCGGTTAAAAATGGTAATTACATAGGGTCAAAGTATGATGGAAGCTTTAAATGTAAATGTTACCAGATTTTTATAACAAGACAACTTGCTGAAATCCTTCTAAATCAAGGTGGCGAAATCAAAATTATTTTTTTTAAGCGTCACAGAATCTGTGTGAAATAGTCACGGGTTACCCGCCCTTATAAGCCCCAATCTTATGAAAACCCAAGAACATTTCTAATTTCCCAGTGTGCCGACGATGCTGAATAGCAGAGGCGTCACTAGGGTTGGTGTCACCCGGGGCGGTAGCTCATGGTGTCACCCGGGGCGGTAGCTCATGGTGTCACCCCCTCATGATTTAACCCATAGAAATCCTCCGAGTTTTCCAGTGCCAAATAACGGGAATATATAGAATTTTACGGTCTGGTGTCACCCCCCTGATGGTGTCACTCGGAGCGGCCCGCCCCCTCCGCACCCCCCTAGCGACGCCACTGCTGAATAGCGCGAGGTTTTGATTGTGTTTGTGACCTTTAATATGTTTTGTCATTAAAACATACTTTTAATATTTGCACTATGACCAAACTCTCTCTATATATATTTCTACTGTTTAGCGTACATTTAATTGCTGTCTAACTGTAGGTAATGCTGTAAAAATATAATAATTACAGACTTATTGTAACCAATTCGTCGTTCGTTTCAAATATTTCTATGGAGTAATTCAAATATTTTTTAAAAATATTTTTATATAACGTGAGCTTTTTTACCTTTGTTCTGATGAGATCGCACATACCGTACACCATATAGGTCAAGTAAGTCTATTATTAGACAAACCGGTCAAGTCATAGTCTATTGAAAGTCATACCGGTCAAGTTATAGTCTATTGATAGTCATACCGGTCAAGTCATAGTCTATTGAAAGCCATACCGGTCAAGTAAGTCTATTAATAGCCATACCGGTCAAGTAAGTCTATTAATAGCCATACCGGTCAAGTAAGTCTATTAATAACCGTACCGGTCAAGTAAGTCTATTAATAGCCATACCTGTCAAGTTATAGTCTATTGAAAGCCATTCCGGTCAAGAAAGTCTATTAATAGCCATACCGGTCAAGAAAGTCTTTTAATAGCTATACCGGTCAAGAAAGTCTATTAATAGCCATACCAGTCAATTTATAGTCTGTTAATAGCCTTACTGGTCAAGTAAGTCTATCAATAGCCATACTGGTCAAGTAAGTCTATTAATAGCTATACCGGTCAATTTATAGTCTATTAATAGCCATACCGGTCAAGTAAGTCTATTAATAGCCGTACCGGTCAAGTAAGTATATTAATAGCTATACCGGTCAATTTATAGTTTATTAATAGCCATACCGGTCAAGTAAGTCTATTAATAGCCGTACCGGTCAAGTGAGTCTATTAATAGCCATACCGGTCAAGTAAGTCTATTAATAGTCATACCGGTCAAGTAAGTCTATTAATAGCCATATCGGTCAAGTAAATCTATTAATAACCATACCGGTCAAGTTATAATCTATTGAAAATCATACCGGTCAAGTAAGTCTATTAATAGCCATACTGGTCAATTTATAGTCTATTAATAGCCATACCGGTCAAGTAAGTCTATTAATAGCCGTACCGGTCAAGTGAGTCTATTAATAGCCGTACCGGTCAAGTAAGTCTATCAATAGCCATATCGGTCAAGTTAAAGTCTATTGATAGTCCAATAATTAACTTGCCACATCACATAGGGGCCATCCATAAATAAGTCACGCTCCAGATGGAGAAGGGGAGCAAGAAAGTGTGGCAGTTTGTGACAGGGGGAGCAGGGGGTCCGGCCAATTGTGAAGTCTTTGGTGTTAATATTACATTTTAATTACCGTATATCCTCGTTCTATAGCCCGTTCGTTCATAAGCCCACCCATCTCTTTTGGAAGAGACTAGTATTAGAAGCATAACACCCGCTCGCAAGCCGACCCCAAAAAATAATAAGAAAGTTTAAACAAAACTGCAAACTAAATCAGTCGAAAAGATCGTTTACTTTGTAATACTTATCTTTGTCCTTGGCCTCTTTATTAGGCAAGATTTGTTGTTGTTGTTGTTGTTGCTTTAGTAAACTTTTTTTTTAATTTTTGGGTGTGTTTAAAAAGTGGCGAAAGCGCGTACATTAAAATTCGTTGTTGAAAACAAAAATTTTAAAAACAATTTATTAATAAAACATTCGCAAAAATAAATAAAATGAGTAAATAGGGTGAGTGCAGATGTTTATATTAATATTTAGCTTCTGGTAGAGCAGTCGAATCTTGTAGAACATAGAAAAGGACCTTGATGATCTACAATAACTATACCGATATTCGATTACATGCAGAAATCACATATGATGCACTCGTAAGCAGACTCCACCCCCCAATAATCCTTCCCCTAGATTTTGTCAAAAATTGGTCGGCCTTAAAATGAGTGTATACGGTATTTTGTTGTTTTTTATTATCTATTTATTTATTTATTTTGGAAAGTGTGACGTACCTGGGGGAGGGAGTCCGAGATTTGTGACAGTTTGTGACAATGGGAAGAGGGGGAGTTAAAATTGGTTTTTAAAAAAAGCGTGACATACTTTAAGGACGACCCCTTACCACGATTGACCTTTCTTTTCTTCTTTTTTAAAACAGGATAACTAATATTAGCTCAATGTCTCAGCCAATGGTTTACGATGATCTGCTAAGAAATCAAATACGCCTTGATTTTGAGAACAAAGTGATACCAGGAAATGTTGTATCTGTTTTTCACAAATACGACATCAACGTGCTCACAGAGAGAGATATTGTAAATATATATTTTTTTTTCAACATTTAATACCATTACCAAAATTGCTAGATTTAACAGAAAACACTTTTATATCAAAAATAATTATAGTTGCAATAGCTAGGAATGAATTACATGTACTTTTTTTTCTTTTAAAAATTCCCTTTTAAATTTTATACGTCATTTGAACTGTCATCAAACAATTTTTTTTTAATCTGTGTTTTTTTTTAAAGACAAGTTTTTTGGGTTAAAGTGATTACTTAACCATTCTGAGTTGTTCATTAGTTACGTCAACAAATCTGAAAAAGGGGCTGGGTGGGGTAAGCAGTTTGAATGTTGTTGACAAGTGGGAAGGAGGTGGTAAACTAATCGACTAAATACTTTTAACACAATTACATGTAGTTCAATTAGTGGAGTTTATTAAATATTAAAAAGTTCTCCTATTTTTTTTTATATTTCTGTAACGTTCAACATTTTCGAATAATTTAAAATGAGCTTATTTTAAAATAAATGTTGCGAATAGGTATTTAAAGAAAAATAAACTATTTCATCCATCCAGAGTATTGTCAGGGCTAAAATAAGTCATGCTGGTAATCATGAAGGAGCTGCCATGCTCTTAAGCCGTCTAGTGTATTATGAGAACTGGTTTCCTTGTCTGCTCAAAGTACTTCGTGACCCAGATGTCAGGTTAGGGCATGTTGCTGATCACTTTGGGAATAGTAAGTTATTATGTAGATTGTTTGTAAATTTATGGTTTAAATTAGGGTTGTTAATTTTGTGTTGTTGTTTATTCTTTATGATGATTTTTTTAACCGATTATCGGTTATGTAAAACCGATTTTAAACCGCTTACTGTTTTACCGCTGACTTCATAGAAATATATCATTATTGTTATAAGGCGAATATGGCGTGAATTAAGGAAATGACGTCACAGTTTTCGTTGAATTAAGAAACTGCCGTACCACGCAGAGCTGTTTCTAGGGCTGCCGAAGATGGTGTGCAAACGGTGGAATTAAACGAAATGATGTCACACGCAAAATGTAGTGTGGGGAATTTCATTTTATGTCTACCTAGATCACAATTTTGACAATAGAGACTGCATTTATTACGTCTATTTTATGTTGATTTCGGACATCAATTAACATAATAACGTTACACTTTTCGCCAAACAATAATTGATATTAGTGGCGTCACTAGAGGGTGTGGTGCGGGCGGTATTTTAAGCTGCCTGACACAATTCTGAGTAGATCTACTACAAAATTTCATCAAGCTCGCTTTCTGTTGCAACATATTCAAAGTAGTATCGCTGGTTAGTTCTAAGAATTGGTTTAATCTCGATGGTAGTAAATGTAATGAGTCAATGTGAGCAAGAAACGGTCTGGAAACACACCACTAACTCTGAACGTTGACACCACCAAAGTAGAAGTTAAGTTGATCCTATCGTGATTGAATATGTTCAGAAATCAACAGTTGTTTATTGATTTCGGCATTTTCTGGTTTCTCAGTGAATTTCTACAATTTATAAAATGTGTGAAAGTTTCCCTGGACAATCTACTTTTCAAAAAATAAAGTTTTTTTTTTTTAAAGTAAAAGTAAAAGCAGACACTTTGCCACTGAGAGTAGTCTGATTAAATGTGTCAGTGTCTGCTTTTATTGCAGAGATGTATTAAGTTTATTGATTTCTTTTAAAAAATTAGGCCAAGTAAGCTAGAAAGAACAGCAAACCATAAGCTATTGTTCAAATAATTACAAGCTTTAATTTTTTTCCTCAAAGAAACTTTCTCACAGCATGACTTAATTCAAAAAGTTTTGTAAACGCCCCTCCCCCTTGATAACAAGGCTTTTTGGCTGTGTTGTTGCCTTCTCGTCCATAAGGGACATCCACCGATCATCGTCAGCGTCTGCACTTCCTCCTAGGACATAGGCCACCTACAATAGACCTCCAGGCATCTCTATCGTGGGCTAGTTTCTCCAGAATCTTCCATTCATGGCTAATTCTCTTGATGTCTGCCTCCAATTCTCGGCGCCAAGTGTTTCTTGGACGGCCTCTTTTCCGTTTACCCTGTGGGTTCCATTTCAGGGCTTGCCTTGTATTGTTAGAAACAGGTTTTCTAAGTGTATGACCGATCCACCTCCAGCGCTTTTGAAGAATCTCTTCCTCGATGGGCTTCTGTTTTGTCCGCTGTCACAATTCCCGGTTGTTGATTTTGTCCGGCCAGTGAATTCTGAGAATCCTTCTTAGACAATTGTTGATGAAGTACAGGATTCTCGTCAGGTTTACAACCGTTGTTCTCTATGTATCAGTTCCACACAGCAGCAAAGCTTTCACCATAGCGTTGAAAATCCTTACTTTTAACTTGCTGCCTAAGTTGTTAGCGACCCAAACATTCTTGAGTTGCTGGAAAGCTGCTCTTGCTTTTCCGATCCTTATTTTGACCTTGGCATCTGCACCACCGTGTTTATGTACCAAGCTGCCGAATAAAAACAAAACTCTCCACCTCCTCAAGGCCTTCTCCTTCAAGCATGATGGGTGATGTCCTGGTGGCATTAACCTTGAGGATTTTACTCTTCCCTTTGTGTATGTTGAGACCTATGCTAGCAGAAGTGGCTGCGACAAAGTTTGTTTTCTCCAGCATCTGTGGTTGGGTATATGCTCTTAAAGCCTTATCATTGACTTTGGTTGCTTGTCGTATGCAAGACTTCTGACTATCAAATGAATGTTTTAGAGCAGAAAGTATTCCATTGGTTTCTCCGAGCAGACAATATGGTTAGATTCAGATGTCTTCGAAGTTTTGCAAGGTTTCATCGCTTCATTTGCTAGAATTTGCGAGCATATTACACATTGATCATTTACATTGACGCGTATAAATATAAGCTCCAAGCCCAAATACTTTTTATCAAACCGTCGTATGGCAATTCGCCTTTTCTTCTCCCTGGAACTGAATTATGAAGATGATTTTGGGGAATAATCATTGATGTCGTACTCCTTATTTTCTGTTGTTTTCTTCATTAGAAACTTACCCATGTGTTCAATCAATTTAATTAATTTATTACTTTTTTAGATTACTTTAATGATTGTAATATTAATCTAAATTACTAATCGTTTTTTTTTTAATATAAAAATAATCTTAATATGACAATCACTACTAGATCTATAGTCTTCTAGGAACTAGATATACATTTTGTCATTTCCGGTACATCTAAACGTAAACATAGACTCAAAACATATTGTTTTTGGCGCTATACTCTCGCCATCAAGTGATTAAAATTAATCATTACCTCTTTGGGGGGGGGGGGGGGGTGGCACATACATGGCGGTGTCGTAAGATTAAATGGGAGAAAAATTCGCACTCTAATTTACTTCAACTAAAAAGAGCATAGTTTTTTTTTTTAAGTGTATATTCCTGTCCATGTGCACTCACCGTTGGAAAGTTCCTGTAATGTTCTTATTATTACTCACCATTAAAAATTCGCCTTTCTTTATCATACCATCATATTTTATAAGGAATGGGCGACACGCTTTGCCCCAAGCGGGAAATACCCGCGCTACGCTGTTTTTTTTATTACAGAGCTCTCTTAGTCATGGCTATTGATAAACTATTTTTTTACAGACCGTCAATACTGACTGTTAACTTATTTTTTTATTTGATAGGCGCATAACTAATATTTAGACATTTATATCAACACACGTTCTGAAATTGCATGACATATTCAATGACAAAAAATAACAGAAAGAACAATATCTTTAATTCATTTGTAATAAAACCTTTTTTTTCCTAAATGTTTCTAAAAAAAAAAATGTCCTACCAAAGAAATAGGAATTTTTACAATTATAACACTACATTTCGTGGGGAACCCATTCCCGTCTTAACGCATTGGGCATTTGCCCCCCGGGGGCTTACAAGCATAGGGGCCCCATGGGCTTATCTTTATATACATTATTTATATTTTGTTATTCCTGTGGGGGGGCACTCTCTCTTTTCCCAGGGGCCCAACACTTTTTCTTTGCCCGGGGGCCCAAAATGGTGTAAAGATGGCTCTGGGGGAACCAGTGACATAAAATAAATTCTGCAAACTGAAAATCATTCAGTACGATTGTTTCTTCCCCCCCCCCCCCGCACACACACACAGACTGTTTGTGATATAAATGTAACATTACTCAGTTTTTTCGGAGCACATTAATTTTATTTTGTCCATTTTTTATTCAATTTAAACATAAATTTGAAAATCTTAATTTGACAAAACATTTTTTTAATATAAAATAACTACAGTTTCAGCTAAACTGGAAAGTGATGGAGATAATAAAAAGGATGGAGATTCCAATAAACTAGATGGAGATTCGGTAAAAATGAATCCATCGTCGACTCAATCTGCGGTAAGTAGATATCTAGCATTGATAGGAAGCTATTAAACAGGGGAAGGGTTTACACGAGAAACGGCACAGCGAAACAAAAAGCCTCCATCGACAAATAAACAGAAACCCGTTTGTTTTATTTAATACACAACTTTGCTGCCATGTCTAATCAAAATAGACGCAAGACGTTGACAACAAAGTAATTTTTTAAAAAAACAAGTAATAAAAACTCGATTCAGTATTTAAACGCAATTTCCAAGAAAGAATTTCCGATTTTTTATTCAAAGGAAATCATTCTAGATTAAAGTAAAAGTCATTTCAAATAAGTAATTCTGAAAGTAAACGGTTGGCGAGAAATTTACAAAATACTGATTTTTTTCTAGGGTTTTTTTTTTAATTTTCCATGAAATCCAGTTAACCTTTTCGATATTTTTTTGGCCTTTGAACATCCTTCGGACCTCCTTAGCATATTTGCAAAAGACCCGAACCCTCTATCTGGTATGGTTCAGGAGGAGTTGCATTTGCAAGCTCAACAGACATTTCAAAAATATCAACGCAATTTATCCCATGGGGAAATTGCGTTAAAAAGCGAGAGACCATAGCGGGCAAATGAAGGAGGAGGAAATTGGCGTGCATCTTCCTCTCTACCAAGCCGGCTTTCTGTCTCAACATTTGATTAGCCTTTCAATATATTGTAAGACTTTTAACAACTTTAATAAGTTTTGTGTTTAATTTTATTTTTTTTTTAATTTTAATATTAAAAAAACAACACTTCAAATAAAGATTTATTTTTTTAACATTTTGAGGCATTTTAGTTCACTGTCTGAGAAGTACTAGTCAATGGATGTCAGTGTGTCTGAAATAGAATAAAGAAAATGTGTCTGAGCATAACAAAGGGAGTGTGCCTGTGAGCCTATTAGTTGCGCCGTTAAAATTACATTGTTCTTTTAAACCATGTGATCTGATTGCCTTACGCTATTCAGTCTAGATGAAAGTGTCCCTAATATAGACTTTAGCGCCTAGAGAATGGTTGATCCTAAAGGCAAAAAAAAAACAGTATTTCCCACTAAAGTTCGGCAAGTAAGTCATACATCCATCCATCCATCTATCAGGTGCCGTGCCTATAGGCGTAGGCGGTTATGCTTCTGCACAGCTCTCTGTCTTTAGTATTTCCCATCAGCTCCGTAGGTGATTATGCCCTTTGCCATCTTGTCAGCCCGTCCAGCATCTTTTCTCTCTGTCTGCCTCGATCCCTCTGCCCTCTCTCTTTCCTGTTGTTACTGTGTGTTCTAGTTTGCCTCGCCTCATGATGTGTTCAAAAAATTTAGATTGTCTCTTTCTAAAGTTTGACATAATTTTTCTTTTCTGGCCTACTTCTTTCAGAACTTCTTCGTTACACCTCTTATCCATCCGTGGTAATTTTAACATTTGCCTAAAGTACCACATTTCACAGGCTTCTAAACGTTTCTGCAGTTCATTGGTGACTGCCCAGGCTTCACATCCATAAAATAAAACTAGTTTGACGTATCACTGAAGCACTCTTTTCCTCACTTCCATTGATATGGATTTGTTGGTCAGGAGATTCTTCATTTTATGGAATACTACTTTCGCTTGTGCTATTCTGCTTTTTATCTCCATTGTGCATCTTCCGTCTGAGGTCAACATTGCTCCCAGATATTTATAAGCCATGCATTTGTTCATTGTGAACTCGTCCTTTTAAAAAAAATGAAGTCTGACTTTTTTTTTTTTTTTAATTTTTCTTTTAATATTAACAAAAAATTGTTTTGTTTTGTTTTTGAGTAGCCCTTATCGCCCCCACCACCCGAGACTGCGCAGCCACCAAGTGATTTTACTCTATTGGATAGCAGTAAGCGTTAAAAACAGTTTCCATTTAGTCAATTTATATTTTAAAGTTAAATTTAAGTTAATATATTCGGTCTTACGTCAGATTAATTTTCTTGTTCATAATTAACCAAGAATATTATATATTATATAGCAACACCAATTCTTACTCTTATTAAATTAAATATTATTAACGGGAATTTTTTTTTACAGAAAGTCCTGATACTAATGTTGCCCGACCTCCTCTTCCCACTCCAGAAGACGAAATGGGTACTGACGCATGCGCGGAAGAGGTACGTGTGTCTAATCTTGAGATTAGTTTGCACCATTTGGAAATAATTAAGACGATTCAGTTTATTAAATGAAATGATAATGATAGTAGGGTACGATTCTTCTCATACATGTGAGAACCTCTTTGGAACACTAAACGCGTTTTCCACGGTGACATTGACACACATGCTTTTAGAAATTAGTATTTTCGATTAGAAAAATTATTGTAAACACAACTATCCTCTCTATTCAACACAAGGACACGGTGGTCTAGTGGATGTATATCTAAGATAAGATAATATAATTACAGTTTTCTTCGCGGATTAACCCGGGTACCTCAGTACTACATTTACATGTAAAATGTGTTATCCGTACCTAGCCACACAGAAACTATACTGAAAATTTAAAATATAACGGAAAACAAAATATATGTCCATTGATAATTCGTATTTTGGGTTTTTCGTAACTTGAAGCATCCGTATCTCGAGGTACCACTGTATTTCACTCTCCTCCAGAAAATCTTAACGGTCTTCCCGACTAATTTTACAGAAAATTTGAATAAATTCAATTTAAAATATTTAATCTTTGATTAAAAACCACATACACCTTATGTTAATAGAGCGCCGTATTTAATTTGCCATTAATGAAAGACTTTTTTTTTTAATGTTCAGGTGAATTGAAAGGTGGAACCGCTTCCTACTTGATGATTCCCTCCTTTCAAACATAACTATGTCTTTGCACGGGCGTCGCTAGAAATTTTTCCAGGGGAGGGGCAAAAAAATTCACGTTTTTTTTTTAAATTTAACGGACAATGGTTCCATTTACAATTATTTTTAAGTTAAGTATAACATAGGGGCAAAAAAGTATCAGAAATTAATAAGACTCAATAAGACTCAAAAATTAGCACTGTAATGGCTAAAATACAACATTTATTAATGCGTTTAATAAATTAAAAACGTAATTCCTCACGAGAAAATTAAATTTTGCTGTGAAATAATTTCCGTGATAAACTGCAGGATAACAAAGATGGATATCCGAAATTTTTATACAGGCTCAAAAAAAAACAACAATTATTATTAGTGCAATCGCGGTATTCCGAAATTCCATTATTAGAAGATTTTGGGGCGTCTGCAGCATTTGACTTATGATTGGCATTGAGGACATCAGTACAAGTCAACAGCCAGACACAACTGAGGCAACTGTTTCTAATTTGATTGTCGTTAACACTTATTCCTTTTCTAAATTGGATATTGGAAGGATTGTCTGGACACACGACCTTTCAAATAAGTTGAAATTGCAGCTGATTCGTGATTGTTGAACCCCTGATAAAATGTACAAGTTAAGAGCAGACAGTGAGGGAAACATAGTTTTTAGTTTTTAGATATGCATGGTTATCAAACTATTCACCGTGGCTTGTATACTCGCAAATGTTAAAGGAGCCTTTTGAAAATATTGCATCTTTGAAAAAAATATTTCGAGGAGTTCAATTGGCAATTGTCATCAAAGCATGCACGAAATATAAAAATGTCAACTATGATGCATATAGCCACATGAAAACCACATGATAGATGCAAGCAATTTTGTTGCATTATTGAAAGCCAGAGCAGTTTCTATAGATGAGCAGTAGAACTCATTGTTTAGAAGACAAATTCAAGAAAATCGCATTAAAGTGGGCTCCATCATTTCTACTATCCTATTTTGCGGCGTGCATGATTTAGCACTTTATGGGAAATAATCAAATTGTGGTAATTTTTATGACCTGTTAACGTTTTGTGTTGAATCTGGTGATGCAGTTCTTGGTAATCATTTGTCAATTGGTTTTTGCTGTGCCAAATATATCTCGACAACTACGCAACTACTGTAATCGAAATTTGTGGGTCTCTCTGGCGTGAAGACATTGTTCGTGAAGGAAATAATTCAGTTGCATTTTCTGTACTTGCCGACGAGACAAATGACATTGAGCAGATGTCACGTGGTGTTAGATTTGTCAAAGAACAAAATGGGAACATGATGGTCACAGAATAATTCCTGGGATATATTTCAATTGTCGATTGAGCAGCTGAAGGTCTAGCTAACACCATCATTAATATTCATTAGAATTTGGATTAGATATAACAAAGTTGTTGGTCAGGGACACTGTGGATGTCTTAAGATGGCAGGTAGAGAAGGAGAAGTCCAAGCAATAACTTGACAAAAATACCCAAAAGCAGCATTTGTACATTGCAGTTCACGTAAACTAAAGTTAAATAATGTGAATGCTATAGGGATGTTCATAATATGGCGGAAATCTATTAATAGAAATATTATTTCTAAATTTATCTTTTGTAAGGACAAATTCATATTAAAAAAATAATAAAAGATACGAGTCAATACGTGAATGTAGGTATATTAAGAATGATTGATCTTATCAGCTAATTTTTAATTCTTCGTTAATTTAAGACAGCTTATTGGACTTGTAAAATAAAAAACAATTTCGTGATTTTACTAAGCTAACAATTTTGAGAACATAGTGATTTGACTGTATGTATGCCTCAAAACTTTGTTCCGCTAAAATGTAATCTTAAAAAAGAACATTACGAAATGAGCTATGACGTTTTCCGGTTTTAGAAACGAAGAACCCTATACAAAACACAAGAGGAACACTTTAATCCATTAAATGGTTTTTCCGAAAAAGTAATCTGCGAAGAAAACTAAATTGAAATTTTCCTTTGCTATTTGAAACTAGATGGATACATCAATATAAAAGCTTGCGTATTTTTGCTGAAAATGTGACAGAAAATTTATTTAGAACAATAAGTAATGTAATCAGTTATACTTGCGGGGGCCGCGGTGGTCGAGTGGTAAGCGCACTCGACTGGCGCTCCGATGGTTACGGGCTCGAATCCAAGGGAAGCCAGGGACCCGCTCCCGGGGCCCAGGGCGTCCCCGAGCCTCCAACCAGCCCCAAATGGGTGAACAGCGGCGGGGCAATGCGTGGAACCCTTAGCCGTGGCATGTGAACGCTGCATCACTTGCCAAAAACAACTGCTGCCTTGCAGATGGTCCTGGCTGACCAAAGGCTATGGAAGCAAATCCAGAAAATACAGCAGGCTGAAGTCGGAGACCACGGACCAATTGGCGCAAAACTCGTGGCACGCAAAACTCAATATTCAATATTGAGAACGAAGAAGAAGAAGAAGAAGTTATACTTGCAAATATAATTATTTTTTTATGTGTGATATGAGTACAGCGTCTTCAATGTAATAAACTTTGCAGGGAATTTCGTTCAGTTTTGTTGTAAAAAATGTATGACATTTTTCTAAAATTTTGGGTTGGGCAAATGCCCCCTTTGCCTACGCCCATGATTGTTTGATTACTCATCATCCATTCTGATACTGGGGTATGGCCTGCTCATTGAAAACTTCAATTTGGAATCGAACCATGGCTTACCGCCTCCTTAAGCATCGGTTGGGTGGGAGTGGGTGAAGTTAGAGATCAGTTGGAGTGGATGAGCTTAAACATCAATGGGAGCTGGTGAAGTTGGACATCAATTGAAGTGGGTGAATTTAAATATCAATACGAGTGGGTGAAGTTAAACACCAATGGGAGTGGGTAAATCTAAACATCAAAGGTTCTGTCCCGATAATATTGAATACTCAATAAAATGGTTTGAATATAACTTTAAGTTATCGAAAATACCACGTGGTCTTAGTGGTAGCAAATAATAATTTTGTATTAAACTAACACCGAAGCTATTTTACAGGTAAATTTAATTCTCTTTAAAAATTTAATTTTAAAAATATTTTCCATCAAAAAATTAATGCGTTTGTCAGAAATAAAAAGTTTTGCTTGAAAATATTTTATTACTCAACCAATCCTACTTGTCAGGGTCAAATTAAGTTTGGTGTGGGACCCTGAGCAGCCGAAATGCCCCCCCCCCCCCCACTTTCATAAGGTGAATGGTCGTGCAATTACGAGAGGAGTTTGCATAGGCCTAACAATAAGTAAATTAAATGAGATTTTGGAGCCATGTGCCTCACAATAATTTAATTAAATGAGATTTTGGAGCCTTAGGCCCGGCATATCAATCAATGTGGATTAGGAGGCACATATTTTGATATATTTACCCTGATAATCATTAATTTGAATTCTTCTAATCTTTTAAAATAGGCTCTAAAAGACCATTATAAATAACCACTTCAATAGCTTAGGATTGAATGTTTCATATTGTTTCATTGACTTTGATAACTAAGTCTTTACTTTACCAAGTGAAGTTCCTTATAAAATGAAATTGTATTATTTTAAAATGTGTGGATGTTTTTGTGTAGGCTTTATGGAGACAATGGGGACTAAAAAAATTGTTGTTACTAACAAATGGTGGGACAGCCTAGCGGTGCAAACGAATGTCACATTAATCATATTCTACTTTTTCACACTTTTTAAAGTTTTTCGGCTTATCTCACATTTTTGAACATAAGTTTATGCTTGGGTGAGATCATTTTATGAGGACTTTGTTTTGTCTGCTTTAGAAAAAAAAGTGTATGATGTATAATAATCCTTTTGCCTACTGTCACCGTTTTCAGGCTCCTGACCATGAATATTTACAACCCCGTGATCTAATATACGAGGAACAACTAAGGTAACCACTCAGGGGTAGGGGTGTGCCGGATCCGTTTTTTTCAACCGGATCCGGTTCCGGATTTTCTTATGCGAAATCCGCCGGATCCGGATTATTCCGGATTCCAGATTTTGGCTGTTTCTATTTATATTAATTATAGTCTGTGTCTCATAAAGACAAAGAAAGCTATAAAAACATATGACCCCGTGACCTATCGGCATTTTCTGATCACCGGTTTATAGTCTGTTTCAGGCATTCAAAAAACTTATCGGCGCATGCCGCTTAGTGAAGTGCATGTACCTATATTACGATAGGTATTTGAAAGACGTAGCAAAGATACCGGGTGATTAATCGGCCCACAAATTTGAGTTCTGTCTTTTAGTGACAGTTTTCCTGCTAGTCAAAGGCATTTGATTATCACATTAATAGTACGGCGAGTGTGGCTCAAACCCTATTTTAACAGAAAAAACGGGGAGGGGAAACGTGTGCGCCGCAAAATTCAATTATTCTGGCGAGTTGGCGATAGAAAAATAATGTTTTTTAAAAATAAATTCCATTTTATCATCATTGTTTACTCCGTAGCTTTATAATTTTATTATTAATTTTAAAGCGCGATTTGACTGAGCTGACCGGCATCACACACAAGAGAGGTAAACATGACGTCACAACGGACGGGGCGAGGCGTTGGTTTTTGAAACTAATGAAAAATGCCTCGCTAACTTTAACGAGCGATTGAACCGGTCCTCATATTTAGACCGGTGAACGAGTCCTCAAAATAAAATATTAAAAAAGACAATTAACCATCACTGTTAGCCGGTCCTAAAAAACGTGCGGTCTTAACAACCTTAGTATAAACTCCACTTCAATTTCAAGCATTCAATGTGGCGAAATATTTTGTAACAGCTGAGCGCCGCGGGCCGCGGCTATGTCGTTTAAACCAAAGAGCGTTAGGTAACCAAGTAGTAACCGACCGGCCAATCAGAGATGGCGCAATGTCCCTAAAAGTATTCATAGATAGGCTAGGTCAGCACAGGCCTGTTTGCTTGACGCAATTTGATGGTCGTCTGCCGTGCTCGGTAAGGTGGCGGGGTGGCGGCCAGGTGCTTGGGCAGTATAGTTGCTTATTATTTCTCTTACAACGTCATTGGTGATTGCGGTTAAGATGACGTCACGAATAATAATTACTCATCCCCGCACTATCGTGTATGGGATTGGGCCGATTGGCCACTATTAGCGGTGCTGACTCTAGCCTCTGGTATGTTCGGAATATTAAACATTAAACAAGCTCAACGCTCGCGAAACAATCGATTAATGTATCGTGATCGTGTGGAATTCGGGAAAGAGAATTACTTTTATTTCAGATTATGATCCGGCGAGTCACAAAATCTGGCAAATTCCGTAATCCGGTATATTCCGGATTCCGGTTGTTCCGGATACATGTAAATCCGGCGGAGCCGAATTTCACCGGTTAGTGCAAAATCCGGCAGAACCGGATTCTGGACCGGATTCCGGCACACCCCTACTCAGAGGCTACATAAATCTAAAGGGATTCGTCACTGGAGAATATTCAAACTGACAAGAGTAACACCATTAGGCCATTAGTTGAATCATTAAACCTGGAAACATAGAGGATAACAGAACAAAAAGACATGTAGTAATTATACATAAAGCGATTAATTCTAATTTAGAAATATAACACAAAGATAACTTAATACAACCCTCAGATAGACTTACGGATAAAAACACCTTTCTTATTCCGTATGCTAGAAAAAACACATGCAAGTTTTCGTTCTTCCTTTCCGGAATTCGGCCATTGAATGGGTTGCCTGAAGAAAATAGGGAAGTCAACACTTTATCAACATTTAAAACTCTAAGTCTAAGAGTAGGACGCAATAATTTTCTGTATAGAAGGAGGTCTCTAACAGATCAGATAAGATAAATGGGTGTTAAAAAATATCTCTTTGTTTATATTGCTCTCTAAATTTGATGTTTACAAAAGTTAACATCTCTAATTACCTCAACGGATTTTTCAAGGGGCCGTCCATAAATGACGTCACGCGATTTTGGCCGATTGTGGTGAAATGTGTGTTATGTGGCTGTTGTCTAGGGTATTATTATTATTACTAGATTGTGCCAGGCGCCGTGGCGCCTGCGGCGCCCCCGTTTTTTGGGCGCCTACGG
>MUZC01000924.1:312780-327784 GCA_002072015.1 Radix auricularia
GGTGTGTAGTCCCTGGTCGCTGGGTCTTGCGGGTGACACGGGTGGTCTAGCTGCGCCGTGCTGAAGGACGTCAGCTCTCGAGGTCAGTCCCGCCCCTTGCGCCGAGATGTTCTGCGGTGACTGTATCACGCCGCGACCTAGTTCTGTCTCCAGGTGACGTGATGACGGTGCTCTCGGACTGGTGTGCCTCTCGTGTTGACAAACATGAAGCGGTCAGCTGAGTTGATAAACAAAGAAGCGGTCAGCTGAGTTGATAAACAGTGTGTAGGATGCGATGTCGATCTGGTCGATCGTACACGCTGGCACTTCTATCCACGTGCTTTCAGATGATCTTCGTCCTGTGGACGGCTTCGGTTCAACGGCGTAAAAACACCGTTTACCGGAAGGTTGCAGAGCACAGGGCTCTGTGACGATTGTGCTTATCGGCCTAACTCACGGAGATACAGGTGATTAGGTCCGATGTAGCCTTAGGAGATCTGCTAGTGTCCTAGCTGACACGGACGCTAGTTGCTGTCTCGTGGCAAGGGTAGCACTCCTCTCTACAGCAATCATACACAAGAAGGGGGACGGTGGTCCGACAGCTTCAAGTGTGTAGTACCTCTGGTCGTAATCCGGGAATTCAGATGTAGGCTATCTGACTCGGGCGTACCAGGAACCAGTCTATGGAAATAGAAATAAGACTCGGGGAATCTTCTATTCCATAGATCTATGACTTTCCTCCTTCCACGACAAGCCGTTCAGAGCAAGCCGCCAGAAGGGTATAACAATTTGACGTACTAATTTGATTAATTTTGTATGCTTACTTTCACGGGCGTCGGCCTATTTGGCGAACACCTCACACGTGAGTTCAGCAATTAATGAAACAATCTACATAACTAAAGATATAATTAAACATCCACACACGCTGCTCCATCTATTTGGTGGAGATCGCGTGTGCAGGCACATTATAATTTAAGCAAACATGTTATTGGTAAGAACAATATACAGGGGTCCCAACACGGTACAATGTGTCCCGTGGGGTAATAAATCCATGTCAATCGGACAGGATTGATATCAGTCAGCCATAATAAAATACAAGTGATAATCAATTATGCATGAATAAAATAAGATAAGAGTTCACTCTTACTAGACTGGTGATTGCTGGCTTTTCCTCGATATAACACGGTGACTGATCTTGTCTAAAGAATACTTCCGTGGCGGGGCAGTGGGAAAGAATGAGTTGGTGTTTGTGCACGGCTTATATTTCGGATGGTCACGTGATGTCCATTATCCTTGATTGGCTGGGTCCAAAAATATGACCAATGGTATTAGGACTTCCTTTATTCAGCCCCGTAGCGGACAGTATGCACGCATATCTGTCGAATTTTGAGATGGCTGGTTACCCCCCCCCCTCCTCTCGGGGTGGTTCAAGTGCTAGGGGTTACTGAGTCTAAGAGTCCGCACAAATCTCATCACACCGATTTTCACCCCCTAATCCCCCCCTCGTCACAAATTTGTGACCCTACTGCCTCCCCTAGGTGCGTGAAGTCATTTATGGGCGCCCCCTCCCCCCAGTTGTTAAATTCGAATATTTACATTTTTTACCATCAAGTTTAAACTCAATATACTAGTTTTATATTTAAGTTAAAGCATACCTGGGGCTGCTTGGGGACTAATATATTATATATTAAGTGCTAAAAATAATTGAAGGCATCTTTAAGAACGCATGAAATAAGTAAAGATTTAGTTAGCCTATTTCTAAAAGTGTTTTGTATTATAGAACACAGTTATTGTGAAGTGTTTACAAATATCTTGTTTTTAATGTTGAATTTCATAATAATTTTATTACCTTTTCAGTGCATCCTCAAAACTGGATACAGGAAAAAAAACAGTAATGAAATTTTTGTTTTTCTTGTTTCCTTTTACTGCCTTCTCTTAAAGTGACAATAAGTGGCGTCACTAGGGGTGCGGTGGGGGTTGGCCGCCCTGGGTGACACCATCAGGGGGGTGACACCAAAATGTAAAATTCTGTATGTTCCCGTTATTTTGGCACTGGAAAACTCGGAGGAGTTCTATGAGTTAAGTCGTGAGGAGGTGACACCATGAGCTACTGCCGCGGGTGACACCAACCCTAGTGACGCCTCTGGTGACAATAATTGTGAAAAGTAATATAATCAAAATATTTTTTGAAGAACATGTTCTTAGACAATTATTTATGAATTTCCTAATATAGTATATAATGTAAGGCATGTCTTGCAGTTCAATTAGTTTGTTTTTGGTGTGTGCTACAAGCAAAAGAAATAATATTTTTGTGGGGAAAAATTATATAAGATTACAAATTATAAAATTAATTTTTAAAGAAGAACATATGCTGATATTTTTGTATCTTAGTTGTTTTGTTTTTATGGTTTTTTTTTCAATTTTAGATTTAAGTGGTAGATTAAGATTTGGAATCAGAATATTTAAGCATTATGCATTTAAAAGCCAAACATTCTGAAAATTTGAAGTTAATTTTTTTTTTAATTTATTTTATTAATTTTTTTTTTTGGATACCCATAAAATTATTATCCGTAGCTAAACACACAAACTGTTCGATCAGTTTCTGTTTGATCTGTGTCTGTTTGATCTGTGTCTGTTTGATCTGTGTCTGTTTGATCTGTGTCTGTTTGATCTGTGTCTGTTTGATCTTTGTCTGTTTGATCTGTGTCTGTTTGATCTGTTTCTGTTTGACCTGTTTCTGTTTGATCTGTTTTGGTTTGATCTGTTTCTGTTTGATCTGTTTCTGTTTGATCTGTGTCTGTTTGATCTGTGTCTGTTTGATCTGTGTCTGTTTGATCTGTTTCTGTTTGATTTGTTTCTGTTTGATCTGTTTCGGTTTGATCTGTTTCTGTTTGATTTGTTTCTGTTTGATCTGTTTATGCTTGATCTGTTTCTGTTTGATCTGTTTCTGTTTGATCTGTGTCTGTTTGATCTGTTTCTGTTTGATCTGTGTCTGTTTGATCTGTGTCTGTTTGATCTGTTTCTGTTTGATCTGTGTCTGTTTGATCTTTGTCTGTTTGATCTTTTTCTGTTTGATCTGTGTCTGTTTGATCTGTGTCTGTTTGATCTGTTTTTTTAATCTGTGTCAGTTTGATCTGTTTCTGTTTGATCGGTTTCTGTTTGATCTGTTTCTGTTTGATCTGTTTCTGTTTGATATGTTTCTGTTTGATCTGTTTCTGTTTGATCTGTTTCTGTTTGATCTATTTTTGTTTGATCTGTGTCTGTTTGATCTGTTTCCGTTTGATCTGTTTCTGTTTGATCTGTTTCTGTTTGATATGTTTCTGTTTGATCTGTTTCTGTTTGATCTGTTTTTGTTTGATCTGTGTCTGTTTGATCTGTTTCTGTTTGATTTGTTTCTGTTTGATCTGTGTCTGTTTGATCTGTGTCTGTTTGATCTGTTTTTTAATCTGTGTCTGTTTGATCTGTTTCTGTTTGATCGGTTTCTCTTTGATCTGTTTCTGTTTGATCTGTTTCTGTTTGATCTGTTTCTGTTTGATCGGTTTCTGTTTGATCTGTTTCTGTTTGATCTGTTTCTGTTTGATATGTTTCTGTTTGATCGGTTTCTGTTTGATCTGTTTCTGTTTGATCTGTTTCTGTTTGATCGGTTTCTGTTTGATCGGTTTCTGTTTGATCTGTTTCTGTTTGATCTGTTTCTGTTTGATATGTTTCTGTTTGATCTGTTTCTATTTGATCTGTTTCTGTTTGATCTGTTTTTGTTTGATCTGTGTCTGTTTGATCTGTTTCTGTTTGATCTGTTTCTGTTTGATCTGTGTCTGTTTGATCTGTTTTTTAATCTGTGTCTGTTTGATCTGTTTCTGTTTGATCTGTTTCTGTTTGATCTGTTTCTGTTTGATCTGTTTTTGTTTGATATGTGTCTGTTTGATCTGTGTCTGTTTGATCTGTTTCTGTTTGATTTGTTTCTGTTTGATCTGTGTCTGTTTGATCTGTGTCTGTTTGATCTGTGTCTGTTTGATCTGTGTCTGTTTGATCTGTTTTTTAATCTGTGTCTGTTTGATCGGTTTCTGTTTGATCTGTTTCTGTTTGATCTGTTTCTGTTTGATCTGTTTCTGTTTGATTTGTCTCTGTTTGATATGTTTCTGTTTGATTTGTCTCTGTTTGATATGTTTCTGTTTGATCTGTTTCTGTTTGATCTGTTTCTGTTTGATCTGTCTCTGTTTGATCTTTCTCTGTTTGATATGTTTCTGTTTGATCTGTTTTTGTTTTTCTTCCGTGTCTGTTTGATCTGTTTCTGTTTGATCTGTTTCTGTTTGATCTGTTTCTGTTTGATCTGTTTCTGTTTGATTTTCTGTTTGATCCGTGTCTGTTTGATCTGTTTCTGTTTGATCTGTTTCTGTTTGATCTGTTTGATTTGTTTCTTTTTGATCAATAAATGCTGTAGAGTTCTACTCTCAAATTGACATGACAGGTAACTTCAAACAAACCAGAGAGAGATTTTACAAAACAAGAAGCTATTTCAGCCATGAATTCACTGCCAGGATTCCATCCAGACATAAAAGAGAAAGATGTAATTTTTTTACGTCTCAGACAATAAAAATGTCTTAGACATTGTTCAGTTATTTAAACTAATACAAGTGTAAGATAAATGTACTTCAATAAAAATCCTTTATTTCAACCAATGTATCTCTCAAAAAAGGCTTCTCAAAATATTGAGTTATGACAAGTCTAGTAAATGTGAAAAATTTTGATAATATGGAAAAGAAAAAAAAATAGTTTAAAAGAGACCAGATTATATCAAATAATAATTACTGTATAAACGAGTAAATATGTTAAATCACTAACTGCTTTAAACAACACTTTGATGGTGTAAAGTGTAAGGGATATGACCAAAAAAGTGGGGAAAAAATGTACAATCAATGTTGTAACAATATATAAATTGATAAATTTACTATATAATAAAATTTTCTATGAACAAAGATAGTTTTGCTAAAAGGATTTATTTGAATTAAATTAAAATAAACCTTCAAGATAGAAATTATAAAAATTAGAACGTAATGAGCCCTATTTTTCTACCAGTACAAGCAAAAATTCTATTTCCAGATCTTCACCAAACTCAATCCGTTGAAAAATAAAGATGGACATTACATTTTGTGGTACTGGGAAGACAAAAAAAGACCAGCGTTGTGTGTCACGTAAGAGACTAATAAGCTTCATTTAAGTTGTTTAATCTAAAACCACGCAAGTTCATTTTTCTAACTCTCAACATCATTCAATAGAAAAGACACCAGCCTACATACTGCATAGACTCAAAAACAACATACAAGCAATGCACCCCCTTGTTTTCTTTGGTTCATATTCATAAGCACACACAAAAATAAGTATGCAGTATTCCATTTTTTCTGGTCAAAATTTCACGTCCCATAAACACACATAGATTTTTCTTATCAAAATAAACTCTAAAACTGCATAGCAAAGCCTCTAAAAAATAGCTCTGCAACCGCACAGCCAGACATTACATACAAGTTGCATCCTCTAGTTGAATCACTAAAATTAGTTTCACATGGGGACTGAGCTGAAAATTAACTGATTTTCTTTAATAATTTTCAAACATCTTGTCTTCTTTATCACTGTAAATAAAACATTGATTTTAAGGAAGCTACAGATATATTACATTTTCTCCAATTAGCTAAGGTCATGTGAATTTCAGATGAATATAGGAAATTAACCTCCCTACCTCCATTTAGCTCTGATCCACTGCATTTCACATATTTTTCACTTGTCTACTAATTTTTTGATAAAGTTTTTACTTTTGTAATAATTCATATAAAGAAATAAAAAGCTGAAATGTTTCAGAAATGTTTTAGAATAGTAATGATCACCCGGAGAAATTAAGTAGGACATCTCAAAAGTTACAGCCCTTTGAAAACGTGACTGAGAAAATGTGATTACGTGTGACTACTTTTAATTATGAACTTATTTCTGCAGAGATCTAAAGCTCTCTTAGTTCCCAACATTCAAATTATTCTAATTACAAATTGCAATAGATATGTCTGCTATTAAAAACAAATAATTTATAATATAATGTCCCTTTTATGAAACAGTAAAATTCAATGTGCAAATTGCAGATTAATATCTTTTTTAGATTTACATGTAGACTAGTGAATATGTTATTTTCAGACAAATTTTCTTCACAACCACTTTCAGTAATATTTTTAACACTTGTTTCAGGCATCAAGGGGAGATAAAAACTTTACTCGTTCACAAGAAACCCGATCGTCAAGACAGAACAAAAGTCAGCTATTACTTTATCAATAAAAATGAGCACCATGATGATAATTTAAGAGAACTTTTGACAAAACACATAAAAGATGGTGTAAGGGATATGACACAAACAGTTAAAACAGTTACAATCAATTTCTCAACACCAGTTGAAAAATATTAAGTACTTTTTATGGAGTTTAACAAATAATGTTTGCCTAGACAATGCAGAGGAACCATACCTAAATACTAGGGCTGCGGAAATTACCGATTAATATCTCGATTTATCGGTAAATTATTTTATCGATTAAAACTATTTTAATCGATAAAATAGTGATTAAAATTAAAGAAATGTTTTGTTTTTTTAAAAATCGATTTCTTAATAAATAATTAATAATAGTTTTTATTTTATTTTATTTTTTACGTACAAACTTCTCTGTTAAAGAAATTTGGGAAGTGTAAACTTTAAAATATCCTCTTTTATAAGGACCATATTTTTTTTTAAACATTGCTTTTTATTATTTAACAATAACAAAATTTAACTTCATATATTTTAAGTTGAAATAATTATATTTAAATATATAACTGAACAATATAATATCTTTGAAATCAAATAAAATTAAATACTTAAGTTACGGGCATTTTAAAAAATGCCATAAAATGGCACAAAGAGTGAAGGAAAAAAACCTAGTGAAAAAATTGATTATGAGGTATTATAAAAAAAAATCATAACATTTGAACCACTTGGGATAGAATGATGATTTTTATCTTTTTGTTAATCATCAAACAATTTCCATAAAATTAATCAGAAATTTTCATTCAAATGCCTTAACTTTAATACGTTATTTAACTTATTATCATTAACTATGTTATAAAAATAACTTAATAAAAATATCAATTGTCTGTTTTTATTACTTCCCTTGAAATTTTCAGTTTAATGACGTCAAACATCTTTATTTCTAGCTTTAACCAAATTATCGATTAATTAATCGATAATTTTTCAAAAGTTAACGATTAATTTTAATTTAATCGATAACAGCCCTACTAAATACATGTATCATTTGTTATCCTTCAGTATATTTTATACAAATATATAAGGTCTATTCCCATTTCTAATCTTAATTATTTATACTATTTAAAAATATGAAGTCAATGTCCACTTTTCCAATATAGTATGGAATTCGATTGTAGGTATATTTGTTTTGTTTTTTTTATTAAATGATTTCCAGCCTAATTAATATTATTTTTAAAATAGAAAAAAAGGACATGATTTCTAATGAAGTAGTAGATTTTTTTTTTAATTTTAAATTCTTCTAATGGTAATCCAGTTTTATTGGATTTGGTCTTGTGCCAAAACTTTAAAAGTAAGAAGGATTTTATAACTGCAAGGTTGTGTAGGTTTTAATAAGAGATTTAATATCAATAAATAGTAATTGTAAAAGAATATACCATAATAACAATTAACTGTGCTTATTACTAAATCAACTTTTAATGTTATGCAACACATACGACCATCGGAAAGCTGTACTTAACATTTTCATTTTTATGTTGGAAATTGTTGGCTGTCACAGTCACTGTAACTTGTTTTGTTAACTCATTGCTTCCATTGTTGATATTTAAGTGCCTTGCTCATTTCAAGTACAACAGAAGTTTGGATTCAACTTTATTAATTTTTAAAAAATGTAACTTTGTTTTCTATTGCATTGTACTTATTCGTTTCATCACAAAGATTTCTCACACGAAGCTACACTCAAAACATACAACTGCCACTGCATGAATCAGATTTTGAAATCTTCAGAATAAATAAAAACCGAAGATTTTGAAAATAGTCAAACTTTCAAAATTGGTTAGATTTGTCAATGTTATTTTGAATGGTATAGTCTTATTTATAAATAGTTTTTAGTTGTTCGATTGAAACCCTAATCCAAGCATTTTAAAGAAGATCCAAATACATGTGAAAATATATATATATATATATATATTAATTTTTAAAGAGTGAGTGAATGAATTTATTAAAGGACTCTTTCTCTCAATTTAACCATTTTTACTTTATCTGTAACTTAACCAAGAATGTTGAAACGCCATCTCCTTTTACAAATTTTGTTATGCAAATTGTTTTTAACTTGTACAATAAATAACTATATATGATGCATTGTTTTAAAATTTATTATTGTGTATTTAATTATTAAAATATATACAAACTATAATAAATAAATACCATATACATATTATTAAAATATATACAAACTATAATAAATAAATACAATATACAACATTTACACTTGACAACTTCTAAACTTTTCCGTAACAATAGATGTAAGTGTAATTATTGAAATATTAAGCATCAATTCTTCCACACAGATAACATTTCAAATGATGCATGTGATTCCCTCACCCCCACCCCCACTCCACGCTTTGATGGTGAAGGATGTTAATGCGTTGAGCCTCCAGTATTATGCGGCAAATCCTACAACTGGTTTTTGTGAATGGTTTAGACCCAGAGTGAGAAGGTTCGACCGAGAACACCCGGATAGTGTCCCGGTCTTTACGCAGATTATATGAAGATAAACACTAACAGTTATAGCAAATACTTGATGCTGTTAGAAAATATGGATTAATTTTTTTATTTTTTTTAGAATGCGATGTGAAGACATTAGGAAAGGATGGGTTGTGTACAAAACATTGTGAATTGTGAAGAAATTAGGAATGGATGAGTTTTGTACAATACGTTGTGATGACAGCAGAGGCGTCCAGGGCCGGCTTTAGGCATAGGCAAACTAGGCAGCCGCCTTGGGCCTCCGATTATTCTCATCATTAGTGGGGGCCTCGCACAAGAATCTTTCAATATTTATTTATTTATTTTTCTATTACATTTAGGGCCACCAAAGTCACTTCGCCTAGGGCCTCTAATTTTCTAAAGCCGGCCCTGGGGCGTCGCTAGGGTTGGTGTCACCCGGGGCGGTAGCTCAAGATATTTAAAGTTGTGCGTTTTTATGTGACGTCACATTTTTAAGCACACCCTCCCTCGTCACACATCATCACAGATGCGAGACCCCTTCGATTAATAATTTAAAAGTTATCGATTAAATGTCGATTAAAATGATTTTAATCGATAAAAATGTGTTTAAAATTTAAGAAAATATTTGTTTGTTTTATTTTTACAAAATAATTAATAAACAATATAATAACCCAGATCGCAGGCTCTGTATCGCTGAGGAACATAGTAAAAAAGTCCATAGCAGTTAAAAATGTTCAAAAATGATATTTTTTTATGTATTTGAGACAGGGAAAATAATTCAATAAAATAAAAAATGCCACTTACCTGTTTTGGTTATTTCCGTTTAGAATTTTGCTTTAATCAAAATTAACGATTAATTCATTAAATTAGTCATTAATTTTTTCACAAGTTAACTATTAAATTTAAATTAATCGTTACCAGCCCCACTATAAAAATAAAGGAAAGGACAAATCCGTGGAAAAAAGAGAATAAACAATCTTCAATACTATCAAAACAGAGAGCGTGTCATTTTGATAAAAGGACATCAAGAAAGCGGTATTTCTGGTAATCATTGAGACACTTTCTTGAGCCCTACAACATCGGTTAGGCGCATATAAAGAAATCGATGAGAAATGTGGCTTTTTTACAAACCTAACTGAGCTCAGCATTGACGCCATCCGCTGAGCAGCAGCCAAGTTAATGGGAAAATATTAAAGTAATTCCGAAGAATGCTTACATTCAGAATTAGTTCAATTTTCAGAACTCTTAAAAAAAGTTATTGTCCAGCCCTAGGCTCAGGGTAAGGAAAAGGAAGAACAATGTGAAATTCAAAACACGTGCACAGAGCTAAAATTTGTGTTGCTTTTGAATAAGCATTGAAAAGGAACGTGTAAGCATGGGCGTAGGCAGAGGGGCGGCAAGTGGGAATCAGCCCCCCCCCCCCCCTCTGGATTTTAGAAAATGTCATAAATTTGTTACAATAAAACTGAACTAAATTTTCTGCAAGTTTATTACATTGAAGACAGTGTACACATAGAACAGAATTATATCTGCAAATACAACTGATTACGTTACTGATTGTTCTAAATAAATGTGTTATCACATTTTTAGCAAATATACGCCAGCTTTTATATTTTTGAGTCCATGTAGTTTAACATAACAAACAAACATTTTCAATTATTTTTCTTCGCTGATTACTTTCTCGGAAAACACTTTCATTGATTTTATTGTTCCAATTGTGTTGCGTATAGGATTCACATTGTTTAAATCGTTCACGACAAGATTAAGTTTATGTGAACTGCAATGTACAAATCTGCTTTTGGGTATTTTTTCTAATTATTGCTTGGATTCCTCCTTCTTTACCTGCCATTTTAGGACATCCGCAGTATCCTTAACTAACAAGCTTTGTCATATATAATCCAAATTTAATTAATTTTAATGATGGTGTTAGATAACCTTCAGCTGTTCTATCGACAGTTGGAATGTATCCCAGGAATTCTTCTCTGACCATCATTTTCCCATTTTGTGCTTTGACAAATCTAACACCAAGTTACATCTACTCAATACCTCAAGCGTCATTTGTTTGATCGACAAGTATAGAAAATGCAACTGAATTATTTCCTTCACGAACAATGTCTTAACGTTAGAGAGACCCACAAATTTCGATTATAGTCATTCGCATAGTTGCAGAGATATAAATTGCACTACAAGAAACAATTGACAAATGATTACCAAGAGCTTCATATCCAGATTGCACGAAACTCTAACAGTTCATAAAATTATTAGACTTTGATTCTTTTCCACGAAATGCTAAATCATGCATACCGCAAAATAGGATTGTAGAATCGATGAAACCCAGTTTTTAAAAAAAGATTTTCTTGAATTTGTTTTCTAAATGATGAGTCCAACTGCTAATCTATAGAAATTGATTAGGCTTTCAATAACGCAACAAAATTGCTTGCAGTTGCATCTTCATGAGGGTCTTTATGTCATGTGCTTTGCAGGTGACTAAGTGGATCTTTGTTGAAATCTTTATATTTTCTGCCTTGTTTGATGACAAATGCCCCCTGAATTCCTCAAATTACTTTTTGCGGAAACAAAACACAATAATTACAAAAGGCACATTTTAACATTTGCGAGAGTAAAAGCCACAGTGAAAGTTTGATAACCATGCATATCTAAAAACTAAAAACTCTGTTTCCCTCACCGTCTGCTCTTAACTTGTACATTTTATCAGGGGTTCAGCAAGTACAGCGACAGACCTGTGCTACGACTGATGACGTTTCATATTCATTCTGGAGTCAGTTGATGTGAATGAATTGTGTTACTGTTATCTCAATAAAAATGTTCATATTTGAAGTCAATAGTTTAGTAACTAACAACCCGCGGATGGCACCACTCCTACAACACCACTCTCGCTGTAGTTTTCTACCATGAAATTCACATGTCACCCTATTTTTATTCCCGTCCTTGGACGGGCTTTGTAACTAGTTTAAACATAACAGATTTAAACATATGGCAGTTTCAATGTTAACCAAAAATTCGAAATACACATTAAGTTACATGATCGTGCGGATGTCACGGGGAGGCTCGCTAACTGGACACCCATGCAGCGCGGTTGTCAATCTGGCATTTATTAGAAGCTGTGTCTTGTCTTATTTATACAGAAGATTATTGCGTCCACAGACTATTCTGGCAAGTGATGCGGCGTTCACAGGCCACGGCTATGAGAGTTCCACGTATTACTCGTGCCCTTTTAATTTCCCTATCAAGTCTAAGTGTTAAGTACCCATTCAGAGCTTGGTGGATTCGGGGAAGCCATTGCCTTCACATGGATTCGAGCTTGTAATCATCGGTACGACAGCTGAGCGCGCATGCCACTCGACCACCGTGTCTATTTGTATTGAGGTCGCCACAAACCAAAACTCAGTGTGTGATTGACTTGGTCTCGAAATACCAGAGATCAAAGATGCCTTTGTTAAAAACCACGATACCCGTGTGCAAGATACTTTGATTTGAGACGACAGTCATCAAACTGTGTTGATACATCGTACTCCTACCAAAGTCACGGCCAGTTTGATGTACGGTGATCTCACGAAAGTTCTTCCCACGATTTTACCACGCGTTGGTTCTTCCCAGTCCCAGTGCTTCAAAGTTATTTCCTTCCCCTTCCCCGCTTCTTTCATTTTTGTTTAATTCAGATGTCTCTGTAGCCGATATATGATTCAAGGAGTATAGAGCAGTGGTTCTCAACATCTTGTCCGCGGACCACTAGTGGTCTGTGAGGATGTATCTGGTGCCTGGTGTTCCGCAAGCTAAGGATGATTTTTTTTAATAATAAAAATACGGAAAGGTACACAGTCTGTATACATTTTGGCACTTTTAAAAAAATGTATTGATTTGCTTTAATCAATCGATGGTGTCAGTGATGGCATAGCGCCGAAAACAATATGTTTTGATTCTAGCGGTGATAAAATAAATGTTGTATTTTCCTGTTATTTGGCACTGGAAAACTCGGAGGAGTTTTATGGGTGAAGTCTTGAGAGGGGTGACACCATGAGCTACCGCCCCGGGTGACACCAACCCTAGTGACGCCTGTGGTGACAATAATTATGCAAAGTAATACCCTAGTGACGCCTCTGGTTGTTATATTGACATTCAAAAGTCATTCTTTAAGACCTTTGAGTAAATTAGCCATTAAATTGATATTATAATTAACTATTAAAATAATGCATTAATTTAATTGAGTGAACACATCGACAAAATGCTAATAAAGAAAACCACCAAACATAAGGCAAATAATGAATACTCTGACCAATCCTCACGATATATGTGTAAATCAAATGCAAATCCGGAAAGGAAAAAAAAAAGAGTTGCCAAAAGACGATATGATGAAGATAATTGGCACTTCAGGTTTATATGCGTCGTTGTAAATGATCAACCCAAATCAGAGTGTGTAATACGCCCGCTTATAGGTTGCTGTTCTGACCTGAATAAATTTAATTCATTTCTGCAAGGAAAGCAGACACATTTAATGACTCTCAGTGACAAAGTTTCTGCTTTTAAGAAAAAAAAATTTACCGTTGTAACTCAAGATTATTTAAGGGTTACTTTGACATGATTGATCAATTACAAGTTTTTACCGATAAAACAGAAAATACTGAAAAAAAAAAAACAACTGTTGATAAATTTGATTTCTGATCTTATGCAATTGCTGCAGGATCAATTTTACTTGTACTTTGGTGATTTAAATGCTCAGAGTTTTTCGTGCGTTTCCATTCCGTTTCTTGCACACAATGACTTATTCAATTTACCAACATGGAATTTAAACGAATTCATTGAACTGACCAGGGATACTACTTAGAATATGTTTCATCAGAAAGTGATCTTGTTAAAGTTTTGGAGTTCTCAGAACTGTATCAGAGAGCTTTTAAAATACTTGTACCCTATACATTCATATCTTTGTTATTTAGGAGTTTCTGCATTTTGTGATCAACACAAAACATCGTTCCCGACTTCAAAGTTGAAGATTGACTACAATTTAAGACTTGAAGTAGTAGACTACACCTTGATAAGATATTCTGTGCACAAATGTAAAAGCTCAAGGCTCACACAAAAGAAATTAATGTAGCAGTCGTACTAACTGTATACTGTTTATGACTTGAACTTTTTTTTTAAAGTGAGCAATAAGTATTTAATAATGCTATAAGTATAAGACTAGTATAAATGACATTTGTTAATTAAGAATAGAAAGATAATACAATCGGTTTTCATTCAATAATGTTTTGTAGCACTCAAATCGTAGCATTTTAATATAGTTTTACTAACATGTATGCAAGAAACTTGTTATATACAAAGTATGTTTTTATATACATGAGCAGCAAGGCAGTAGCAAATTTTTCAGTAGTGGTCGGCGGCTAAGACACACTTTTTTGAAGTGGTCCGTGAATCTCAAAAGGTTGAGAACCACTGGTACACTGGTATAGAGGTCCATAGGCGCCGAGTTAAAGGGGCGCCAAAATTATGCTTAAAACCGCATTATAGTAAGCGAGTAAGGGGTAAGGGCAACGAATTAATTAAAAGAGGGACATTATGGAGACAAAAGTTTGCCAAATATATTTTTTCAAGTACATGAGGCCACATAACTACAATTTGTTCTATGACACTCCAGACATTACACTCAGTAAATTACACTTAAGGATTCAACTAGTCAAGTAGAGAGTTGTGTAAAGCTTGAAAATAAAAAAGTAGAAGTTGAAAAACTTTTTGAATGTTCTACGAATTTATAGAACCTTTCAAAGATTTCCCTGGGGAAAACAATGATATAACAGTTCATGACATTTCTGAAATTATTTTAAGTAAACTTAAAGTTGTTGTTATTAATATAATTCTCTGCAAAAGTCAAAATATGAAAATGAAGTATGAAAATATTGCTGTCTTTTCTGGAAAGCATACAGGAGTTTAACAAATCCTCAAATAAATAAATATCAATTCGAGATTAGTAATAGTCGCTCAAATATTTCATTAAACATGTGTATAACGTGCTGCTGTAACTTAAACGAAATCTTTTCGGAACATTAATATTACACACGCTCTTTCTGTAAAGAAGATTATTGCGTCACACGCTCATCCATAACAAATTATGTAATTTAAAATGAAAAATTAATGCTTTGAATGTGTAACATTACATACTCTTATAAAAATCAGTGGAATTTATAGATGATGCTATAACTAATAATAAAATTGTTTGTGAAGACCGAACCCCCCCCCCCC
>MUZC01000924.1:335219-348273 GCA_002072015.1 Radix auricularia
GGGGGGGGGTTACACGGTTTTATGGTAGGCGGTTAACCGTTAGCAAGCTTAATTCTGAAATTATTATGGGGGAGGGGGTGAGTTGAGTCTCTATCGTATTAGTACCATGTATTTTTTTTATTACTAAGGTGCATGCGCTCATGGCATACGCATCAGTCTACAGCTGAATCCCGCTAGTGCTATTAGTTGTGAACTTCAGTGAAGCCAGGCTATAACGCGTCAGTCATGTACGCACGCTTACAGCTAGGAGACTGAAGGCTTGAATGCCAACATACTTGTCAGCTGGACCGTGGTATCGCTTTTACTCACTGTGACAAAGCGAGAGGGAGAGGCACGATATCGCTTGTGTTGTTGTTTTTTTTACTACGTTACCGCTAGTTTATTTGTTTGGGTTTTTCTTCTTTGGTTAAGCGGTCCTACGGTCCTCAAGGACCGATCCTGATCTGAGGACCGGTTAACCGAAAGACCGGTTAACCGTTAACAACCCTAATTATTTTCTTAAATTTTACACGATTAAATTACTTTTAATCCATTAACATTTGAAAGGATTAATTGATTAATTAATAGTTAATTTCCGCAGCCCTAATTATAAAACAATTTACTGTCAAGCCGGACAAAAGATAATTTTATTAAAAAAAAAAGCATCTAATGCATTTGTTGTCTGTTCACCTGAGACATAATGTACAGCTTCAACCGCAGCAACCACAACCAGGCCTGTCACAAAAATACATCCATTCCAAAATACCATTTTTACTCATGTAAATGTTAGCACCTAGCACCCCTTACTATGCTTGGACTTGTCCTGGCGGATAGTTTTATTTCACACAGAAATTGTGGCATTCCTGTCATTTGGAGGTGTGGTGTACTTATCACAAGCAATAAGTAATGTTAATATGACTGTTAAACTGGGATTACACAAAGATTCCCATCAAAGTAATAAGTAATGTAAATATGACTGTTAAACTGAGATTACACAAAGATTCCCATCAAAGTAATAAGTAATGTAAATATGACTGTTAACTGAGATTTCACAAAGATTCCCATCAAAGTAATAAGTAATGTAAATATGACTGTTAAACTGAGATTACACAAAGATTCCCATCAAAGTAATAAGTAATGTAAATATGACTGTTAAACTGAGATTACACAAAGATTCCCATCTACCATGAAAGCATTTGTCGACAGATATGTGCCTTTTATAAACTTTTTGTTTTTAAAAAAACGAATATACAAGCAAAACCAATAGGAGAAGGAGAATATGTTTCTACTATCCTCTTGTTAAAAATAAACATCTCTACTGGCAAGTGATAGTCATAGTATGCAGAATTTTGTAGTCTCTCTAAATTTTGATTTAATAGTAAGTGTGCTGTATATGCTAGTACTGTAACTAGTTCACAGGATAAAGGTGTCAGTCTTGCATCTTTCATCAAAAGTTTTACAAAGCGTCACTTTCCAAACATTAGTAATGTGGCATTTTAAAATTTTGAAGAGAAAAAAAAAAGTTAATTTTATCTCTTAATAATAATCCCCATGAAGAAATGCATTTATGAAATGATAAATACAAAATATAACATTGATCTGGTCTGATAGTTGTACATTTTGTTGTGCTCACTGAAACATGAGCTTTGTATCAGATGGGTGTTTAAATATTATATGATTATTTGACCCAGACTACTGTGTATGTTGGTGTCCAATTGTTCAAAGTTCACTGTAAAACTAAATTGTTTGGTTTTTTTGCTTGACATACCCCCACAGAGTTGAAACTGGGTATTTATTGTATAAATATTAGATAATTATTTGACCAAACTACATGTATGTTGGTGTTCCATTGTCTGACTCAGCAAGGGAGTTTTAAAGATTACTTTAATACTAAATGGTTGCTTGCTTCAAACACCCCCACAGTGTTGAAATTTTTATTGTAGGAGGCACCATGTGCTGTTGGGAGATTTAAGCGTCATTTTCGTATGCAGTTTTCTTGACATTTGACAGTTTGTAAGCCTATGCATATGCATGACTGGTGTTGGGGATTTCAATACATTATGGGAGTTTCATGCCACAGTGAAATTTTTGTTCTTTTTTTATATTAGGTTGGGGGGGGGGGTGGCAAACAAAAGTTTTGTGTGGCTAACTGAACAAGAAGACTATTGGCACTCTAGTATCTCATTCCGTGAACTGTTGTACTAATGGTTTGGTGGGGGTGGGGGGTATGCTAAACAAACATTGTTGTTTTACTTTGACTGCTTGTCATTGTTTTGATTCAATTGTTCAGAACATTGAAAAATGAGTTTCTGCACGATGAAAGTAATTTATTGGAGGACAAACAATAGGATTCTTGGTTGTTTCAACCTCAGCTGGGTTCAGTGGGGCAGACACTGCAATACAAATTTGAAATACCCATTACGTTTTCAATGACGTTTTGAATGAACATTTTAAAAAAAGTGAAATGACATTTTAAAATGATCATGAGGGATATGGATAGTTGACCAGGGATATGGAATAGTTGACCAGGGATATGGAATAGTTGACCAGGGATATGGAATAGTTGACCAGGGATATGGATAGTTGACGAGTTCCGATAGTCGAAATTGACCAGACCACCTTGATCAGATCATCTTAATGAGACCACCTTAATGAGACGACCTTAAATAAAACACTATATCAGATCATCTTGATCAGACCACCTTGATGATTACAGGTCGCAGATGGCTAATGAGACCGATGCTCGAAATGCTCTAAGTGCAGGGGAATCGTATAGGTTATCTCCATAATTCCCCTGTGGTGTACCCCCCCCCCCCCGTGTGGTAAGCTGTCTTAACACCTTTACCTGGGTCGTCTATATTTTACCGAGCGTTTCCCCCTGGAATTCTCATTTCAATCTCGACATATCAGGTTCATCTTTATGGAGGGGCGTGACCTTATTAAGGTGCTGATTACCTGAATTTACCTGTCCGATTTCCAACTTTCTTAAGATGTATACTACATAGGTCTTTTACCTGCACAGTTTTTTTCAAATGCACATGGTCCTTCGTTTCTCAGTTGTTCAAGGAGAAGTCCTGTCCCACCTACTAATGTTAATGTATAGCTGTGATCCAGTTGTCTAGAAAAGATGATCATGTTAAAGTATCCACCATCTCGTCTTGTGCGTTATGTCAATTTGTCTTGTGAGTTCTAGCACCTTATTATTTTCGTCCTGCTAAATAAGCCAAAACCAAGCTGTACTGAAACTCCCTTGTGAAAAAAAAAGATTAGCGATCTGCTGTTTTTCAAAATGTTGTTAATAATCATTGTGTTATTACGTAAAATCCCAACAAGGCTTTGAACCCGTCTCCTACTAGATGTTCTGTTGTTGTTGCTGCAGCTTTGCAGTGGATTACAATACAACGTGTTTAGATTTGAATAACGAAGGTTTTCATGATCAAGTCTGCTTATTTTATGACATATTGTTTTGTATTGATGTTATTACAGTCTGGGGGCCTTGTGCGACAGGTTTGTTAAAAAAAAATCGTTGTGGAGCAGCGTGTTTCGTCAAATCGCGCCTCAAGGTACATTAACAAAATGTACTTAACACCTTTACCGTAGTATAGTAGTATATCAGTGTATTGGATACACTGTCCATTGAAGAAGAAATAAACAGCAGAATTGGCAAGGCAGCCGCAACAATGGCTAAACTAAATAAGCGGGTCTGGCAAAACACCAAGCTAACGGAGAAAACCAAACTGTGCGTCTATCGAGCCTGTGTCATCAGTACACTACTATATGGGAGCGAGACATGGACCACTTATACATCACAAGAGCGTAAGCTTAACAGCTTCCATTTGAGATGCTTGCGCCGCATCCTTGGTATTAAATGGCAAGAAAAGGTGCCTAATAGTGAGGTACTAACGCGTGCCAATACCCAAAGCATGTTCTCAATTCTTAGTAAAAGACGCCTGAGGTGGCTAGGACATGTCAAAAGAATGAGCCCCGGCCGCATCCCGAAGGACCTCCTATATGGTGAACTTGCTTCAGGAAAGAGGAAAACAGGTCGCCCACGCTTGCGATTTAAAGATGTCTGTCAAAGGGACATGAAAGCAGCCAAAATACATACAAGTGACTGGGAGTGTAAGGCAGAAGACCGATCTACGTGGCGCACAGTTGTCAAAGAGGGCGTGATGGTAGCCGAGGAGCGAAGAATGGAGGAGGCTGCAGACAGAAGAGCTAGGAGAAAGGCCAAAACATTTGGAAGCACAGAACTCGTGTGTAAAAACTGTGGCAAAGACTGTCACTCAAGGATAGGACTGCACAGTCACTCGAGGAAATGCAACCCAACCCAACGGTGATGCACCATCGTCTCGCGAGACGGAAGGATGCCGGAGTAGTATATCATGGTACTAATACAAGGTACAGTAATGTCGTTACTTGAGACCTTTACTGTAATGTTGCCTCTAAGGTTCCTTGGTCCCGTGTGCAAAATTACAAACTCGCGTGCAAAGTATCACAGCCTTCATTTACTGTACACAATTTTACACACCACAAACACATATATTTTGTTATCCTTTTTTTAAAAAAAATATAGCTGCGCTGTAATTCTTAACTGCTGCGCGGCGTCTGTTGAATATCAGCGCAGCTTTAAGGGAACATTGCTTCGCTTTAGTAGTGTATCATGGTGTTAACCCAATGTACCATGTTTCCCAACTTGGTGGGAGGGGCTGCTTTTAGTTAAAGGACAAGTTCTGTGGTGTTTTCATCGCTTTGTAAGATAAGCGGTAGATAGACTAGCGTAAATATTATTAGAGGAAATCGTTTGTATTGTTATAAATCGCGGGAGATCCCCTCTCCCCCCCCCCCCCCCGGCCAAGAATTATAATCAAAAATGAATTTTTCTATTATTTGAGCCATTATAAAATATATGTTCTTGTTGAATGTGGCCAGGAAACATCTCATGCTAGAATTTGTGGGCTATAAGTATTATAGTAGACGTTAGGAGGTTTCACGTGCATGGTATTTCGAAGTCGAGAGGCAATATGTCAAGTTTGTCCTAACACCATGAGTGTATTGAATACTATTATTCATTTTTATGAATTAATTGATTAAATATTGAGAATATAACAGAAGAGAGTATTTTCACATAATTGCGTCATCAATATTTCCAGGCATGTCCCCAATATTTGGTGTGAGCTACCGACAAGCTGCTCAACATACAAACAAACGGTCGATATCTTTGAACTATTAGAACCGTCTACCATTGGCTGACAATTGTGTTGTTTCTTTAAGAACAAACAAAAAATGTTTGGTTGGGGGGAGGGGGTTTAACAGCAGAAGATGAAAATGGGTTTAGATCATTTTGTTTTGCTTGCTTTCTGTTGATTGGAGCAAGGCGTGTCAGTGTTGTTCAACAACGATGACGTCTGCGTTTGTATCGTGTTCAGCTGATTGTTAAGTGACACTTGAGTTCGTATTGTGTCATTGATGATGAAACTGGGGCTAGTATTATGATGAAACCTCGTCTTGATGTAGGTCAGAAGTTACTAAGTTGTCCATTTCAGATAGAAGAATTTAGTTTGTCATTTCCGAAGGGAAATCTAATAATAGAAATATTCAGTGTTTTCAGGTGGACACATTTTAAAAATTTAATAAAAGATACAAGTCAATATGTAAATGTAGGTTCTGCGAGAAGGAAGTATATTATCACTGATTATCAGCCATTTGTTAATTGTTCGTTTATCTAAGACAGCTTATTGGATTTGAACAAGAAAAAACAGTTGCGTAATGTTACTATGTTAAAAAATTTTGAGAACTTTATTTTTCTGTAATTATGTTAAAAAACATTGTTCCGCAAAAATGTCTAAAAATAGAACTTAACCCAATGAGTTATGACGTTTACCGGTCTCAGAAATGACAAGCCCAAACCTTATAGACTAAATAGAAAGGTTTATTTTTCAACATGACAGTTCCTGTGAAATCTTAAGTATGACATTACAGTACGATATGTGATATTGACGAAATTTGGCATTTCTACCTAAATTACATTGAAATTGATCAATACTCAACTTAACATTCTAACAGCTGGCTAACCCGCTCCGATATTTTAAAAATCGTCCTGTAGATCTGGGTCATCTGTAGGTTCAGTCATCTGTTCACTTGGCCACAGCGACCCAATCAGCCCCGCCTCACGTGTCCCGAGCCCTGAGTTTGGTCTCCCGTGATCTAGTTTTTAGTTGGTCCAACGACGCAATGGTTGTGATGACAAGGTCGGCAATGCCGTCACGTGCTGTTGTTGTCATACATTACCAAGCTATTGTTTATCTAATCAAACCCAGTGTTTATACACCTTAATTAGCCCTATAATATTTGTGGTACTGGGAAAGTTTTAGTTCTCGATTTACGATAGACATCAGTACCCACTTTGGATATAGTTATTTGATGGCAAATATTTGTCATGAATGTAAATTTAGTTAAGTCAACGGAATTAAAAATTTCAAACCCTGAAAGGCTGTCCTCTGTTTTAGTATCTCAAATTCTCGATACAAAGATGTTTACTCTTTAACCAGACGTAGCAAGGATATGGTCGGGCCCCGGGTTTGTCACGGGGCCTTTGCTTTTTTAAAATAGTTAGTGAAAGATGTTTGAAAAAAAAATATTCTAAACCCAGGTTGTCTAACCCTATCTGGCACATTGTGATCAGAGCTAACAGGTATATTGATAATATTAGTATTATCCCTATATTCCCGTTGTAGCGCCCCCACCACTACCGGTTCCCCTATACACTAGTAGAACTATTGTGTAGTGTCACCAAAGTTAACAACTTTTCCCTATCACCAAAACGACCAACTATGTACAGTGTCATCAATATTCAACAACTTTCCCTAGTACGAAAAGGACCCACTGCGCAGTGTCGCCAATTTATAACACCTTTCCCTATACCGTACTATAACAATATAGAACAATTTTGTACGGTGACATGAAGATTTACAAATACGCCCCAATTTAGCCTTGTTTACGGGGTTGTTTTTTTTAAATTGTTTTTTTTAAAATAGTTCTATCCTAATCTTGAAAAAAATCTCACTTCCTGATTAGATTTAACTAACATTATTAAACATTTGTACGACTTCATTTAACCCATGCCGTGAACTTTCGACCCCGTGGCTTGTGTTAGTGGGCTGTATTCTGTATGTTGGGTAGGCATTCGTCAGACACGTGCAGTGAAAGGAGACCTTCATACGGATATCTGCTTGGTGGCTGTGTAGAGGAAAAGGGGGGGGGGCGGGCTCGATGATCGTGGAGTGAAATTGCTTAGTCATGGACACGTTGAGTGTATGGTGTAAGTGGAAGTAATGCAGTGAATGCTGAGAATAAGCGTGCATCATGAAAGTAACAATTTGGGGAGAGGGGCGGCTCCTCATTCGGTCAACAGCCGCCAGCACCACCTGCTGTAAGGGAAGGGTTCTCTCTGTCATGTTGAAGGTCCAACGGTACTCCCCCACCCCCCCCCNCCCCCCCCCCCCCCCCCCCCCACACACACACACCAAAGTTGTTTTTCCCTGCTTACCCTTGAGTACAAAAAGGTTGAAGATAGCAGCTCTTCTTAAAGTGGGATACACACGACTATGGCTTAGGGGCGACGGCCACGATTATATTTAATGGGCCAGACAGGGGAATATTTATGCTACCTTATTTCTTCTTTATCAATAAGATGGTATTACACATGTTACAACGAATTTTACAATTGTTTGCTCCTGTCTAACAATTTTAATTTATGGAGGCTGACAACCAAGAGCCCTACACAATATAGCATTTAGATCAGTGCGTGTAAATGTATGTAGGTTGATTGAAGCATTCACAAGCAAAGCAGGAGATACATAACCCATATATACGAGCGTACTTCGTTTACACGACTTGTTTCTGTATTGGGATTAGATTATTTTTTTTCGTTTGTGTAAGTGTAGACTTTGGGTAAACGCAAAGTTGCAGCATCTCCTGTTCATCTCTTGTAAAATAGTCAACACTGTAAATAAGTTGCTCTCGCTCTTGGAGAACAAGCCTCGTTGTACGCTCGGAGACTTCCCCCGTGACCTACAGATATAAATATAGCGAGAGGCTGTGAGATAGAAATGAGGCGGTGCTGAGTGAGGAGAGGGCGAGGGCCGTGAGCGTGTTTGTGTACCTTGTGGTGTGTATCAACACCAACGGAACTCCTTATTTCAATGATTTCTTTCTAGTTAGTTGGAAGCCAGTTGTCCAGAGAGCACAGCGTGGCATTGTGGGGCGGAATTAATCCGCGTGTATAGGTCCAATTAAACAGATTTTTGGCACTTTTCCCACACTTAATAAATAAACAGAGAGTTTAACGCTTTGATGTTTACTTTTTGATGAGTAGTTGAGGAAGTTTCATATTTGAGGAAGTCTCACACGTTCAGTCGGTGTTGCAAGTGTGTGACAGAGTGCGTAGGAGTAGGAGGACAGGAGGACTTTCGTGCAGCCAGTTAGTAGAGATTTATGGAACATCGTACTTTAGACCAGCGCTTCTCAAAGTGGTTGTCCGAGGACCAGTGCCGGTCCATTGAAATTATCAAGAAAGGACCGAACAATCAATTAAAATCCTCCATTTTCATCTATTGATACCAACTATATAGAATAAATGTATGCCAATTTTTCGACAATAACCGCATAAATGAAAAAGAAATAAAATATATTTGCTACCAGGGAAAATAGTACTAAAAAGTTTGAGAATCCTGTAATATTATGAACGTCTTTAAGGGCCTGGCCCATGTAAACATTACACATCCGTCTTCCATAGTAAAACTGTCATATTGTTACACAGGTCATTGACCTCACACTAGGCACAGTCACATACCTTTCACATGTCGTAGATTATTAACCAGTTACAAAAACTCGTTAAAAAAGCAGATAAATATCAATAAAATAGTAACAGGATACGGTGAGGGTCACTGGTTTCAACCTGGGGCGGTGTGGCGACCATCGACCTGTCAATCTGCTTACTATAGAAATAAGGGCTATTCTATTCAATCGTTGGGAGAGTGTTTTTTTCCCTAGTGTAACGACCTTGACTTCGATAACACTTTAACCTTTTTCTCTTTTCCGGTGTGCTTGCACGGGTTTTTGAAAGGATGGTAATAAATAATTGATCATGCAATGCAACGGCTAGAGGTGTCTAGGGTTTTGAAATGTTTCACTACTACCCCCCCTCCTCTCCCATACGAACACCACCGCCACCCGTATAGTATCGATGCCCGGTACTGGTGGATACATTACCGGCGATGTTTACATGCTGCACAAGTATCGACGAGTTGGATGCCTTCAAAACTTGAAATATATTCTTTAAATGTAATTAACTTTTCCAGTGAATGCCCGCAGCTCACTAGACTAACTATTTGATTGTAATTGTCAGCTCTTTACTGTATATCTTTGCAGCAAAGAAGTTTCACTAAACTTTCAGACCGTTTCAATAACCATTATCTGCTGTGTATTTGACAGGACTGAAAGTATTCAAGGGCCGTATTATCGACTCAAATTAATTAATGTCATGTGTGGAAATTGTAATAACAGCACAAAACAGAGGCGTCACTAGGGTTGGTGTCACCCGGGGCGGCAGCTCATGGTGTCACCCGGGGTGGTAGCTCATGGTGTCACCCCCTCATAATTTAACCCATAGAACTCATCTGAGTTTTCCAGTGCCAAATAACGGGAATATATAGAGTTTTACAGTCTGGTGTCACCCCCCTGATGGTGTCACCCGGGGCGGCCCGCCCCCACCGCACCCCCCTAGCGACGCCACTGGCACAAAATATGGGTCAGACTTCATCCAGAGCTTTAGATTAAAATAATTATATATGTTTATTAACACAGGGTATGTGTAGGCCTGGCAGGACGTTACTCAACTAACGTTTCGGTAATCGAATAAAATGAATACTTAGCTGTGGTGTTATTAAAAAAAACTAACAAACAAAAAAAAAAAACAAAAAAAACAACAACAAACAAACAAAAAAAACAACAGAAAAATTAAAGGGAAGAGCATTGCTCTTTCTGGTTTTGGATTACACTGCAGCTAAGTTTTCATTGTATTTCATAGGATACTGTAGCCTAATAGTAGTTACAGTTCTGATTTTGGATTACACTGCAGCTAAGTTTTCATTGTATTTCATAGGATACTGTAATAGTAGTTCTGTAACAACTATTACAGTATCCTATGAAATACAATGAAAACTTAGCTGCAGTGTAATAACTACTATTACAGTATCCTATGAAATACAATGAAAACTTAGCTGCAGTGTAATCCAAAACCAGAAAGAGCAATGCTTTCTAAGTCTCAGCTGGAGAGAGTACAAGGGATGCAGAATACAGCAGCCAGGAATATGACAATATCTCTGTTCTTATTGAACTAGGTTTTCGTCCTCTGCAGCAGTTACATGTTTTTAAAAAGCGTATTATTTACAAAATCTGGTCAGTTGTCACAGGGGAGACATGTCCAAACTGTGCATCTGCACATGGCCTCCAAATCACAGGGTCGCCAAATCACATGGCCTCCAAATCACAGGGCCGCCAAATCACAGGGCCGCCAAATCACAGGGCAGCCAAATCACAGGGTCGCCAAATTACAGGGCCTCCAAATCACAGGGCCTCCAAATCACAGGGCCGCCAAATCACAGGGCCGCCAAATTACAGGGCCTCCAAATCACAGGGCCGCCAAATCAGAGGGCCGTATTGCAATATATTAAATAATGTAGACTATGAAGAGAAAATCTTCTGGTTTTATTTAAAATGGATACTTTCTTGTGTCATGAGCACAGTGCCACTATACAGTGTCCACGGACATAAGATACCATAATGACATTGACTGATTCTTTGTGTAGCTCAGGTCCACCACGAGCCTAGAGCACCCCCCCCCCCTGGTTGTGCACTCCTGCATTAGGGGACGGTCCTGGAGTATCCACGGGAAGTCATTCTGCATGGTGACAGTTTCGTTGTGTCCTGCTCCCAACCACTCTTTTATCTTCTTTCTTCCGATAAAACAAAGATAAATATTTTAAAATGCAGCATCGTAACTACTATGGAATTCCCTGCCAGAAACACACACTAATTTGAGAATGAACTGAGAACTCTTTTGTTCAGAGCCAATTAACTTGCAATGAGTTGGCTGTTTACCAAGAATGACTGCTCTCTTGCCTGCACTTTCCCCACACCTTGTAGTCATCTTTTTATTTCTATTCCTATCGTGAGCATTCTATTTTTTAAAAAAAGCTGTGCAATAGAAATAAGCAATCTTATTATTATTGTTATAAAGTTTTATTATTATTACTTACAGTGAATTACACTGTTATTAGATTTGATTTTGTACAAAATTAATGAATGGTTAAAAGATACCTTGTGAGATGTTGTATTATAGTGTACATTATGCTATAGGTAGTCAATTGGTCTTTCATACTTTACATGTTGTTTGTACAACAAACTCATCCTGACAGATAAAATAACCTCGTCTGAGTGGGGAACGTATTACAATCATTGTTCTCTTTAAGCTGCGCGGCTGTGTATACATCCAACTAACGCCGCGCAACATTTTAAAATTAGCGCGCCTTAATTTTTGGAAAAGGTAATATATCTGTTTATGGGGGTTGTAAAATTTTGAACCAAAAATATATTTTAAAAAAATAAAATAATGAATGCTGTGGCAATTCAGCACATTGACCAACGAATCTTAGAGGGAACATTGCTTGCCATTAAGATTGAAGTCGGTAAAGTGAGCCTTAAAGTAAAATATTCTCTGTCCTTGTTATGGCAGAACTGTCACCAAAATGAATCGACGAGTTGAGATCTCCGTCAGAATAATTTACCCACTGGTCTCAGAGCTGCGTCCCCCAAAGACCTGAATGAGAAATTCCTGGAATCGTGGCTGGCGTCAGCGGGTTGTCAGTGATCATCATACACAACAGTTTGTGGCGCTATTGTTAGAGACCTCGCTAAACTCTAGCTCGGGACACGATGAAGTAGTTATGTCAGCTGGTGGGTGTAGTGAAGATAAAGAAACGTGCAGGGATGTGTTGGTTGTCCCCCCCCCGGGGGGGGGGTGATTGATGATGAAGAAATGAGAAATTTTGTGTTCGACATGCTTCATGACCGCGATGACGCTAAAGCAGATTTCAAAAGGCATTATGGATACTTACTACTCCTGGCGAGGGAGCTTTTTGTTTAGTGATCAGAGGTGTCACCCAGTGCGGTGGCTCATGGGGTTAACCCCTCACGGTCTACCCTAAAGACCTCCTCCGGGTGTGCAAGTGCCAAATAACTGGAACATGCAGAATATTACACTTTAATGTCACCCTGTGCGGCCGCACCCCATTAGTGACGCCTATGTGAGTGATGATAACGATATTCCCTACAATATGCCCTACGCATGGGAAGAAGGCCGCCCATGCTCCTCCATATATTTACTTCTGATGATGCAAATAATTAAAATAATTTATAATCTTCGGTCACGTGTTGAAGGCCTTCATCTTGCGACAAGAATCACCATGTCTGTATAAACTATCATTCTATTGGGCAGTCCCAATATACTTAAAGATTTTATATAGAAGTCAGTTATTGGTGTGTCATAAATAAGTCATATGATGTTTCTTAGATCCAAATCATCCTCTAACATTTCTTACGTCATTTTGTCATTTCTTAAACTACTTTTTAAAAACTATTTCTGGTAACCAAAGTTTTATTTTACTTCTATATTTCTTCAACAGGTTGGGTCACGGTTGTTTCATGAATGCATTGGAAGGTTTATATCAGGTGAGTTATAGAAAACATTTCTTGGTAGTTCATACAAATAGATGATTATCAAGATATAAGAAACATTTCTTGGTAGTTCATACAAATAGATGATTACCAAGATATAAGAAACATTTCTTGGTAGTTCATACAAATAGATATAAGAAACATTTCTTGGTAGTTCATACAAATAGATATAAGAAACATTTCTTGGTAGTTCATACAAATAGATATAAGAAACATTTCTTGGTAGTTCATACAAATAGATATAAGAAACATTTCTTGGTAGTTCATACAAATAGAT
>MUZC01000924.1:355750-394598 GCA_002072015.1 Radix auricularia
ATTACCTTTTAACCCTAGCTTGCAATTTCAAATATGTATGGCCTGTTCAGTCCTTTAATATTTTTTTCTTGTTAATTTTGCATAATGTGATATAATTACAACTGACAACTATCACATAATAAAATATTAAAAGTTTAATGTTATTGCATAGAAATGCATTTTTTATTATTTAATATAATATTATCATTCATATGCAAATAAATTTCAGTTAATTTTTTTGTATGAAAGTGATTAAAAAATTTAAATTTGATTTTTTTTCTTACAAGACATTTTATATAGTCTATGTTATATGACTTCTTACAAGTGAAAATTTGTTCACATTTGAGAATATTTTATTACCTTGATCTTCCTGTCAGCTACCAATATGCAAAGTACCAACCAAAAATCCTCTGTATACAAAGCTGTTTTATCGGGCTGTTGTTAAGCATTCTTTAACCTGCAGTAAAAACCTAGAATTTTGTATTATTTAAAGTCGGTCATCACTTTTATGTTGTCTCATTTTCAGGTGGAAAAAAAGTAACCAGAGTTAATTTGATGGCAGATTTGAATGTATTAGTTTATTGCCAGGGACTTTTGCCAGAATTTCATTCTGTTTTATTACAAGAATCTTTTGCCAGAATCACACTTAAACACATTTAGCAAGCTTTCTTCTTGTACAAAATATATCATTACATGTTTTAAGAAATCGTCCTTTTATGTGTATATTAGCATTAGCTGCAGCAACTTCTGTGACACATTTGGTAATGTAACCCTCACCCCCTTCCCCCAAAGCATTTCATCAAGCATTATAGAGAAATATTTGAATCATTCTGTTACTGCCAGTCAAGTTAACAATGCTTTTAAATTAACAAATTGAGATTATTGGTATCCATGTTATTGTGTTTTGTATTGTAATTAGTCATCTCAGTATGGAATGTGAAAACAATGACTTTCAATTTGATAACATTTACCTGTCATACTTTAGCAACTTGGCCAAATGCAGAAACATTTCCCTTTAATTCAAAATAAAATAATTATATTTTTTAAAATGAACACATTGAGATTCCTTATACTTACATGTTTTTTATGATTTTGTTTGTTCTGTTAATGGGAAATGCTTCTTAATGGATAAAAATTCTTGCATTATGGATGTATGGAATATATGTGATAAAAACCTCAACTTCTAGAAGAAATTTTGTTTCTTCATTTTCATGTAGACTATTCATCTGAAACCAATCTTTTTTTCTTGTCACTTAAATGTCACTAATTTCTAAAATTTATTACATTGGAAAAAAAATTAACCCATATTAAAGACAGACCAGCTAACAAAGATGTTGCTGATAATACCATAGAGTGAGATTGACTTACATGAGTGAGCTGTACATTTTCACCACATTGCAAACAGAACATTTAGAGAGATAATTTTAACACATTTTATTGGTTTTAAAAATGACTTATATTTTCAACAATTTTTTAAAAAAAAAAAAAAAAAAAAAAAAAAAAAAAAGGAAATCATCAACACATGCAAGAGCAAAAGTAAAAATTTACATAAAGCATGAATTCGGTTCAATGATCATAATGCATGCACTAAAAATCGTTTGGATACATGTTTAAAGAAAGTTTGATACAAGTAAACAATGATTTTAAAAAATATATAAAAAATAGGTGTTCATTTATAAACACCTACTAAAATAAACCATGTTATTATTCTTTGAATGTAAGAGAAGAAAACAAGTTTTAAAACCACAATGTTTATAGAAATGAGGCTGTGGTGAGTTCCTAGCTCAATATTTTTATTGCCAAAATTAGTTTTAAAATTATATTGAAACATTTAAAAAACCTAAGGTTACTCTAACTCTAAATCTCTTTTTAATTTCACAGACAAATTTCTTTAAAAATGTTGACTGATATTTACAAAATTCTCTTGGACTTTAAAAACAGAATAAATTCACAGAAAAAAAGAGAAAAAATAATAACTACTATCCACACTGGCCAAATAGAAACACAAACAAGGTCAATCAAGACTATGCATAGTTCTTTCTGACCTTATCAAAAAATCAAGTAATAAATATAACTCAGCTGAAAGGCCCTGTTTAAAAAAAAAAAAAAACAACAGGTTAAAACTGCAGTAACTGGATTTTAAAAATTAACATATACTTTATTATTGCTTTACACATTGTTTTCCTCAATATTAATTAATAAGGACAAAAAAAAAAACAAGAAGTTTTTTAATTTGGAGATCAAAATTTATCCTATCTGTTCTTTGAAATTTTACAAAGCTCTTTCAGAAATCAAGTAATTTAAAACTGTAAGGTTATTATAATTATCAGAAAAAGATGTTCAATCCGTTTATCAATGAATTGAACATTTAAAAACAATCATCACCACCACAGCCAAAGTGTTAAAATATTTTCCAGCTCTGTGTGAACATACAACTATCATGAAGGCACAGTTCCCAAAAGAGCCAATGACAAATATATCTTGTCATAATATCATTTCTTTTTACTAACGAATCACCCAACCTGGAAGAAAAATCTAAATCACAAAAATAGGCAACAATACCTTTTTGTAGTGTAAAACTTTTTACTCTTTAAATCTGACACACATCTTTACAATTAATGCACATCAGTTGATAAAGTATGTGATTTTTAGAAAATATATTTTCATTTATAACCAAATTCAGACAGTATTGTACACTGCTTAACCATTAAAAAATTTATTTACACACAAAATCATTTGACTTTTTCAAATATATTTCCTTTCAAATTTGTGCAGTTAAAAAAAAACACAAAATACAACAGAAAATTAGCAAAAAATTTAAAGAAAATAGAATGGAGAATTTGGTAGAAAGTTGCACAATAATTCATCTTATTTTATTGCACACAGTTGTAGCATTAAAAAAAACCCATCACAAATACAGTTTTCATTCTGACTAGCTTGACACAGGATAATACTTAAATGTAGCTCCAGTGGTTGACACTCAGCAGAAATAACATTAGATCAATGCAGGATGTAAGACAAAATAACAGCATCAGACTAGATTAATCAACATAATCAAATCAGATCAATAATCATGTCAGACTTTAGTATTTCTAAAATATTAAACTAGTTTGTAAGCCAACCATAAAGCAAGGGAGAGACTTAAACATACATCTAGCAATGGATGAAATATTAATCACATTACTTTCAGACTAAATAAATGGAAAAGACGTAAAGAGGGTAAGGGTCAGCCTGACAGGACGTAACAAAACAGCGAACGTTTCGGCAAAGAGCCTTCCTCAACAAACAATACACAAATAAAACGAAAATAAAAACTTAGCTGCAGTGAAATCCAAAGAGTCTTTTTTTTTTAAATTTTTTTTTTGTGTGTTGTTTGTTTGTGAGGCTCTTTGCTGAAAGTTAACCCATTAACTAGGCTTTTAATTCTAATCTGTTTAGAAACAGTACAATGACACACTTAAAACAAATATATTAATAGCCCATTGGACATGACAAGAAAACATTCCCAGCGTAGATCTATTATCCTGAAACTGAGTGGTGATGGGAGCGGAGCATACAACAAATACCCTAAGAAATAAAACTTGATCTGAATCACATGACTTCAGGCAGAAATCAATAATAAAATAGTAAATTAAACAATTTTACTTGACTTGAGGTCTATCTATAACAGGACAAATTATGGCAATCATGCCTGAAGATGTTTCCACTAAAATTTCTTTGAGTTGGTGAGGTGGTGGGTATCACACACCCACTCCTTGGAATTAGTTGATACAAAACAAATTTGCCAGCTGGTGGGGGGGGGGGGGGGGGGNGGGGGGGCGGCTACTATATCTGAGTTTTCAGTTCACTCTGATGACATATTTCCTTGTGTAGCCTTATCCAGCTCAGGGGGTTCTCACATCTACGTCAATGACATCTTCTCTGACATCTTGACTGCCACAAATGGGTTGTCATCATCCTGGAAATTTTTTAATTTTTTTTTTTTTAATTTCATAATTTTTGTTGAAATACCTAAAATACTAAAAACTCACTTGAATTACATATTAAACAATGTTAAAAACATGAAAAACCTCAAAGTTGAACACACAAAAAAAGACACTAGTTTAACTCTTAATGCCCCAAAGCGTGGTAATGCGCTTGGTCTTTAATGCCAAAGTGCGGTAAAGCGCGCCTCTATAGAACTCTCTTTAGAAACCAAATCACAGAAAGTAAAAACTCTTCAGTGCATGAAAGAAGATGTATTCGACTTCCGAAAATGGCAGCCGTTTCCCTTGCTAGTGTTACCGTTCGATTCGCTAAGTTTTTTGGTAATTTATACTTTTTTTGAAGATGTGATTTTACTATACTTCATTCTATTAATAATAGTACTAAACTACAGGTAAAAATAGCATTAAACTCACAGTATTTTAGATATGAAAAATAACCCTTCTTAGACTAAAAGATGAAGTCAGTATGACAATAATTATATAAATAAATTGTACGCAATTTTTTATATATTTCATAAGCAATTGGTCACATTACAGAAAATCCTTGCGGGACTGAGCCGGAAGTTTATCAAAAACCTGCTGGGGCATTAAGAGTTAATAAATTTCATAAATTAAGAGGTAGTGGACATAAATTATTTTCATAAGAGAAAAAAAGCTGAAAGAAACAAGCAAACCTTCATGGGATGCCTGGCAAATTTCTCCTTAATTTTGCCCAAGAAGCTGGAGCTCCTCTGCTCAGAGAAATGAACGTCCTCCTCATCATCCTCCATACCACACGTGTCAGCAGCTGGCAGTTCACCATCTTGGCCTCCAGCTGTTTCTACAAGCTTCATGTACTTGTATTCTAGCCTGTGGAAAATGAAGAGTTGGTACTAACAATGTCTGCACATTTTTAGAAAGGAGTTTTTCACTATAAATCTTTTATATACGAGACATGACTATATGGATGTTCATTATAACACGCAGGGCAAAACAATCAGAAAATACAAAATTCTAGTTATGTCTCGTAAAACGTGTTTAATATAATGCGCACCGATTGTGAATATGTTTTTAAAAAGTACTGTCAATGTAATCGCACCTTATTGTGCGACATAAAAGGTTGTTAAACATATTACGCACCACTACACTCTATCTCAAAAAATTAACATGATATAAAGAGATAAATAAAATAATTTTAAAATTCAATAATTCAATTACTTTCCATTCAATTGATTTGAAATTTTTATACATCATTTTTATCATTGGCATGAGTCTGCCTGCAAAATTTCAGCTCGCTAGCTTACAAGAAAGTGGGTTAAAAATCGATCCAAAGTTTTTTCGGCACGGTCTCATGGCTCAGACACCAAAAGTTAATATAAAGGATTTAAAAAACGCAACCAAATTAAAACTTCAGAGCTAAAAGTAAAAAATAACAGGCTCACTAGTCAATTTTTAAATGAGCATAATTCATTAGTAGTTTTTTAAAAAATACTAGAAAACTTTGGATAAGAACTTGAAATTTTAAAAAATATTTCCTTATAATTAGGACAATTTATCCCGTAAAACTAAAAATATGTACATATTTTCAGTAAAGATTAAATTAATTCTGTAAGCTGTAGAACGCTAGATAAGAGCGGGAAAAAAAACACTTGAAAAAATCAATCACAATAAACTATTAAAAAAATGTCGTCAGTGCAAAAACTTTAGCATAAAGTGGTAAAGGCTGAATCAGCCATGGAAATTGTTAATCAATTTCAGATACTGAATACACTTAACTAATGCAAACAACTCAGAGGGGAGTAAAATGTTGGGCATGCCTGCTGGTACCAACTTGGGTTTAAACATAAAATGTCCATGTTACTTTGTATTGGTTTAAAATTTACAAAAAACTCTTAATACTAACTTCTTGTTTCTAGACCAGCAGTAGATAAGAAGTAGTATGAGAATCAGTCCCAGACCAAGGGTCACAGGAATAGCAACCATCACCTGTTTGTTGGATTTTTAAATATAAATATTAGAAAGATTAACGTTATGCAGAAAAAGTTGTTTTTTTTAAATTTAATGGATAGCAAAAAATTCTGCCCATAAGCAGAATCAAGTATTAAATCCCTTTGCTTTCATATTCCTCGTAAATATTATCTCATCCCACTCACAACTTACATAGGTAAATATAGCAACAGTTTTAATAATATGAATAAATATTTCAATTTTATTGTTGACAACTCAAATGCATTTTTTAGTAATATTATAATGTTACCCAGGAACAAAAGATTACTTACTGCAAAGGGAAGCAACTGACATTTCTGACTCATGGGCACTAAACTCTCCTCAGGGAGCTGGAGGCAGTGCCTAGAAGGAACACAATTATAAACTTGAACAAGGTTTTTAAACTATTTTGAAATGTCAGTTCTTTTAAAAAAACTGAACTGGTCAAACCAAGTGATAAAATTCTCAAGTACACGGTGGCTGGTTTGCGAAGTCAATAGTGCGCTCGCCTCACAAGCTGAGGGGCGTGGGATCGAGCCCACGAAAAGCCACTTTAAGAATGTCGAGAAATGACTAACGCTAAGAAGTCCTGCGCTGACCTGGAGAGTGATGGGTGCCGCCAGTGTCTATTAAGCCCGAGAATGTTCTAATGGAAACATTAGAATCCCCTACGACTTCGAAAAAAAGAGGTTATGGGACTTTAAAAAAATTTGTTTTTAAATATTTAAAAAAAACACGTGCCTTGACAATTTGAATATTTATTGCTGGAATAATCATTGATAATATTAAGTTGGAGGAAGGGTAAGGCCCTGTCAGGGAAAGAACAACGAAGGATTAATAAAAGTAGGCCCTCAACAACACAGGCAGCAACATGGGGCAGTGGTGCAGGAGGGGGGGATATCTTTTTAAAAAATCTTTAACAAACGTTGATTGAGCATCGACAATTAATGTCCTTCAAATTAGCCATTTTCATTGTATACATGAAGTTTTATTATAAACCCATTTTCAGTTGTTTATATAAAGTTTTATTAAGAAATTCAAAGTTTTAATTTTTTTATATCTACAATAAGCATTTATTTTGCCATCTCAAACTTACTCAGGAGGAAAGTAGTGAATGAGTTGCTCGCCTTTGACGCACTCTCCCTTAACAACCTTGTAATCTTCCTTCCTACACCTGGGGCAGGCGTGCCGAGTGTTCCACAGGAAGTGAAAGGTGCAGCCATCACAGGTGCCGTCGGAACATTTGGGTGGTAAAAGAATCTCTCCACCTTCACCTTTGGTTGGGCCACAGTGAAGACTAATGATGGTGGTCCTTCCCTTGGGACACACGCTGGTGGAGCTGTTACAAGAATTCAGGGATCAAGTTATTCAAATCTAATGTGTTGAATAGTGAAAAATAAATTTCCTTCATATGTTAAATGTATTTATTTATCCATCATGGTTAGGGAATTATTAATAATAGGGTACCAGAGAGAGAATAAGGAATCATAAAATGGGACACAAATATCATTTCTTTCAAAGGGTATGCAAGCAGTCAAATTAGAGTCATGAGTACCATCAAGTCTATTTCAATGAAATTTTTCTTAACAAACAAACCTTCCTGATTCATAATAGAAGTGGATGTCTCTCTCTGTTTCTGAAAGTATAAAGAGTTGATTTTTAAAGGTAACAAACTATTTTAACTAAGAAAGACTATTTGAACATTACTTTTTTTTAAAAAAAAAAACATTCCTCTGTGATTTAGTAATAAATGTTTCTGTATTCTACCTACTTCTGCTAAACAGAAATTAAAGAGACCTTTATATTTTAACTAACTTCACTAAAATGTTTTCTTTTTAATAAACATCAAGCTCAAACACGCCATGAGTACAACACTTGGCTCACCTTCAGGGGGGAAGCCATCTTCCAGGTACAGACCATGGAGACTTATGTTGGTGAGTATCTTTGTCAGGTGTGTACCCAGGCTAAACAACAATATCAAATTAAGTTTCAAATTAGATTCATATTGATTTATTATTTGGATTTCACACATATTTGGACTTAAAACATATGAAGACCTCAAGGGGCGAAACGGCTAAATGACATTTTTAAAATTTTTTTTGTAATCCCCTTTATCTGACAGAGTCAAAAATTAAATGTTCTGAATGGGGTTTTATTAAAAAACAATGTCTCTGACCCTATGAAAAATTCAAATGTATTAAGTTAATTAATGATAAATCTGTAAAGTTTTAAACTTTAAAGCTTGAATATCTTAAAACAACAAAAATGTCACAGTCATTTCTTCCCTTGAGGTCTTCATATATAAATAAACACAATCAAAATCAATTCATCGACATCCTCCGCCTCAAGAGACTATGGTGCATCACCGTTGAGTTGGGTTGCATTTTCTTGTGTGGCTGGACAGTCTTATCCTTGAGTGACAGTCTTTATCACAGCTTTTGCACACAAGTTCTGTGCTTCCCAATGTTTTGGCCTTTCTCCTAGCTCTTCTGTTTGTAGCCTCCTCCATCCTTCGCTCCTCAGCTACAATGAAACACTCTTTTACAAATGTGCACCATGTAGATCGGTCTTCTACTTTGCATTCCCAATCGCTTGTATTTATTCTTACTGCTTTCATGTCTCTCTGGCAGACATCTTTAAATCAAAGACGTGGGCGACTTGTCTTCCTTTTACACCCGCAGCCAGTTCTCCATATACGCTCATTCTTTTCACATGTCCTTGCTATCTTAGGCGTCTTTCACCAAGGATTGATTACATGCTTTGGATATTGACACGCATCAGGACCTCACTATTTGGCACTTTGTACACACACACTAAATCAATAAATTTTTTCTTGATCGCAAATTAATACTTAAATGCTACGTTTTTTTAAAACAAAACAAAATTGGCCTTCCATCTATAAGCTTTTTGATGACATAAAATTTTGAGTGTCAGATTGATATGTGACTCTTAAGAGATTAATCTCTCCACTAAGTTATAATTGGGCAAATGAAAATCTTTGGCATTACCTGACAGGCTGAGTAGCCACTATGATCCTGTCTTGGTCACCTTGTGGCACAAGAGTTGACCGGCACACCATGCTGGTCAGGTGACCAGGCTGGTTTAGTAACTGAAGAATCAATCATTCACATGTTAAAGAAATGTCCACAAACATTTAACTAGCAACGTTTCTAATGATTTAGAGTTGCATTAAAGTTTAAGCAATTTAAAATAAATACAAAATAATCATGGGACCCTATTTCTTCACTCTTTACTTAAGGTTGTTAAGACCGTTCGTTTTTAAAGACCGTGTATGTTTAAATGTTGCGGTGATTCCCAGATTGAGCGATACTGTGCCTTCGAAGCCACTTGCTTGATTTTCCTTACAAGCTACACAAATAAGTAACCTACACATCCCCTCATTGTCCCCGAACCATTCTCTTCCTAATCATCTTCTTTGGGTCCGTCCTCTCAGCTTACAATGGACTCCATGGACTCAGGATGGTCTATCGTGACCTATATATGATTCATGACAAAGCGAACTCTTCTCTATATAAACGTACACAAATAAATTAGGTACTCCTTTTGAACCTTCAACTTTGACATTTTTTAATTAATTCTAACCAATAGTTAAATGGCTTTTGCACACGGCCACTTCTTATGAATGAAACAATGAGAACAAAGCAGTAGTACAGTACATGTAATACATGTAGTCAAAATGAGGTTGAAGGATGAATGGTTGCCAATGACAACAAGTCTGCACACGGTACATTTTATTTTTCCATACGATCCCCTCAGCTTACAATGGACTCAGAATGGTCTATCGTGACCTATATATGACTCATGACAAAGCAAACTCTTCTCTATATAAACGTACACAAATAAATTAGGTACTCCTTTTGAACCTTCAACTTTGACATATTTTAATTAATTCTAACCAATAGTTAAATGGCTTTTGCACACGGCCATTTCTTATGAATGAAACAATGAGAACAAAGCAGTAGCTAACATTTTTAAAAGCTGGCGATTGGTCATGGGGATCGATATAACCAATGTTAAGTGGCAAATTTGACCCTTTTTTGTGCTCGTGTTATGAGGTTTCGGCGACTTTAAAAAATCGAATTAAACTACGAGAAAATGCTAAGACAAAGAGAGAATTTGGCGGTTCCAATAAAAAACGTCTGCATAATAGTGTGGTCGAGCTAACCGAGCTCGAGGTAAGTGGGTTCGACTGTATATATATATATTAGGGCTGCGGAAATTGATTAATTTCTCGATTAATCGGTAAAAATTTTATCGATTAAAACTATTTTAATCGATAAAATAGTGATTCAATTGACAGAAAATGTTTTAAACAATTGTTACAATTTGTTAATAAATAATTAATTATAAATAATTAACAATAGTTTGCTTTATTTACCTACAAACTTCTCCATTAAAAAAAAAAAAAAGATTTTTAAAGTCTAAACTTTAAAATAAAGCTTTGCTATAAGGAAAATGATATAAAAAATTAAACATTGTTTTTACTTAATTAACAATAAAATTTAAATTCAATGACAGTATGTTGAACTACTTATAGAATCTATATACATTTTTTTTAATGTTAAATGCCTGTTTTTGTTACTTCCCTTGAAATTTTCAGTTTCATGACGTCATGCATCTTATTTTAGCTTTATTCAAAATTATTGATTAATTATTCGGTAATTTTTCAAAAGTTAACGATTAAATTTAAATTAATCGATAACAGCCCTAATATAAATATATAAATAATTAAACATTTTTCATTAAATAAGAAATACATTTATAATAAATGTTAAAATATTGATAAAAAAGAAAGAAATGAAAATAGAGTTGAAATGATAAGGTTATAAAATATCATATATATATTAAAGTAAAAAAGTAAACTCTGGTCAAGTCAAGTACATAAAACAAAACCTGATTTTAAACTTTCTCTCAAATATTGAATTGCAGTTGCTTGTTTTTTAAATTAATTTTATGGGGGTGGGGATTAATATATAGGAATGTTCCAAATCCAAATTATAATTTTCCAATGTGTAATAAACAACATATTTTTAAGCAATATTAATATTTTATTAAGGTTAATATGAGCGAGTGAGTAGAAATTTGAACTAGAATCCATATTGGAAATTTTTTACTCTTAAAAATGAACAAAAACATGACAATTGATAATCCTGAATAAAGCAATATTATATTATAGTAATCTATAGTAATTGATGATAGTACTGATGCGGTGCAGTTGCTCATGCTTTAACCTAAAGACCAAATGTCATTAGTAAGATGCTCTCAATGCAAGTGCTGACATTAGTGTCCATTACTCTTACTATTATAAATTATAAGGCTCTTAAAGATGCATGGATGCAATGAGGCTTTTAAACAAAATTTCATGGCAAGTTGCAAAATATAGATATAATTTATTAATATAAACTGTTGCTTTTTTTAAATTAAAAGAAAGTCTTCCAGATCTCCCACACTGATGAATAAAAAAAATATTCTAGAAAAACATAAAAGATTGCTGGAAAAAAAAGACTTCCAGATCTCCCACACTGATGATTAAGAAATATTCTTTGATGGTAAATGATTCTACTGCTTAAAAGAAACCACCTCCAGGCACAGGAAACATCTTTAACAGTTACCCTAAAAATTAGTTTAAAGACATTTCCTGTTTATCTTTAGATACAACTTCAAAGCATCTCCAAATAACAAAATGAGTCAGTGTTTTAAACTATCTAATCTAAGATCTTTTGCTTTAAAGCAAATAGTTAATGGTTCTTCTTTTTTGGAAGCAGAAAATAATTGTATCATTGATAAACTATACTAAATAGAAATAAAGCATCCAGAGTCTAAGAAACACAAGTAGGGGAAGGAACAGATTAGTTGAACCAAGAGATAGGGAGCCTCCTTCACCACAATGCACAACCAAGTCCACCAACTCTTACATACATTGTCCCTAGATATAATCTCCTGCTCTCTGGAGCCTTTTTTCTTTGACAAACATAAAGAACATTGTTAGTGAGTTTTTCTGCTTGCAGGCAAAAACATGGTTCAAAAATAATAAAAACAGTTACTTAACATAATTAGATATTAAAGAGATTGCTATTTCTGTTGACTCATGCCTGTATTATAGTTTTATGAGATTGTCACCAACTCCATAACAATTGAACAGTAAATATTGGAACAACAAGAACACATGTGGGACGTGGTGGTCGAGAGGTAGCGCTCTCGACTGTCATACCGATGGTCACAAGTTCGAATCCACACGAAGGTGAGGATTTGTTCTTGGGGCCTGAGGAGTCCCCGAGTCACCCAGCTCCGAATGGGTACCTAACTAGACAATAGTTAGGCGGCTGGGGTAATGCGTGGAACCCCTATAGCCGTGGCCTGTGACCGCTGCATCACTTGCCAACAGATCATCTCTCATGGTCTGTGGACGCAATTATCTTCTGCATAGAAGGAGCGTCTGTATATCTAAGATAAGATAAGACATAAAAAAACCCAGGCAATTTACGGTCATTAAAAAAAAAAAATATTGCACATTTTCAAATAAGTTTCAATCAATGAACAAATATAGCATGTACTTTGATCAGTTTATGATTATATTGGACTAATAAAAAGAATTTTTGATTAATGGGATAATGGTTCTTTGGGATAAAAGAAAAGGACGTGGGGTAGGGAATGAAGGTAAATGTAAACAATTTTTTTACAGGATTTCAGAGGAAGGCATGTAGAAAGGAACTGTAAAAATGCAGCTAAGTGTTGAAATTGAAGAATGCCTGCTGATATTAGGGTTGGAAAGATTCATTACATTAAAGTTTATGGGGGTCACATCTGGCACAAAAAAAAGTAAATTCAAAAGAGGTTAGGGTGAGGGGGGGGGTTTATAAGTGTAAGAGTTATTTGCTTATTTGCTGAAGTAGTAAACATGTGTAAATTAGTGTTTAATTTACCAATGCCGTGAGACTTCAAGCAAATATTTGCTGAAACATGTTATGTGTGTTAAACAATGTGAGCTACTTAAAATGGCTTGACACGGTTCAAGTGTAGTTAAGTGCCATGCATAATTAAACATTATATACTAGTGGATTAACTGAGACAAGATGCTACAACTACCATTAGTTCCCTGTGTTATTCATAACATTCAAAAACCTGGCCCAAAAGCTCACTGTTAGTCTAAGAGTATTATGGTATTAGTTAAAAGCATTGCCAGGTTGTTGCTTTTTTTAAAAAATCAATACCTTGGCCAAATTCTACTGGCTTTTAACATATGTTAGGCATGTAAGGGTTAATGTTGTATGCGGTTGGTTGTTTGGCCTGTTACCTTTAAATCAACTCTTGATCTAGAAAAAGAAGGGTTTTTTAAAAAAAATTTATTTAAATAAATAAACAATGATATAATCAATAGTACACACAATAAGGATTATCTGTGATTGATGTCCATTGTAAAGACACACTATTAAAAACAATAAAAAAAATGTACAGACTACAAGGAATAATAATTGAGATGTTACATTAACTGTAAACAATTGGTTTCAATATGAAGTCCACTAAAGCAGAGTTTCTCAAAGAGATGGTCTGCTGACCAGTGCCAGTCCATGGACCATCCGCCGCCAGTCCGCAAAAATCATCAAGAAAGGACGTAAAAAATTTAAACATATAATTATAATCCTCAATTTTCATCAATTAATACTGACCATACAGAATATGAAATTTTTTTAGCAATAACCCCATTAAATGAAACAAATAAAATAAATTACATTTTGCCATTTCAATACAGGGAAAATAGTGCACTGGTCCCTGGTGCAATGGAAAATTTCCTGTCAGTCCGACACACTAAAAGGTTTGAGAAGCATTACACTAACGTTCACTATTGGGATACAGGCTGAAAATTTTACTCACTGCATTAACATGGAAATTCATTTTCTTGTTCATTTAATTTATTTAATTTTCACATTAAGTATTCCAAAAAAGAAATATATATATTTCTGCATTTTTTAAAACTTCTTAAGTTGATTTATTCCTTGGCTTCCTTATAACTTCACTCAATCAACTGCAGCATACACTTTAAAAGAAATATTACATTTATATGATAGAATAAAAACATTAAAACTTGGCCTGAAAGCAAGTGGTTCTGTGTTTTAAAAAAATCTTATCATTGGAAGCCAAGAGAGATGACATTCCAACAGTGAAAATTAAATTAAGGTAAAGTTAACGCAGCTAAAACAAGAAATGACTGATGCCTCATTGGAAACTTTTGAGTATTAAATCTTACTGCGGATTGATAAAACACAGACTGGAGTTAAACTTTGACCTAAGGTAGATAACACAACTCCATTTAACTGAATGCAAACTCTGGTACAGAGAGAAAAGCTTGATACTCACCAATGAATCTGATGTAACGTTGTTGACACAGGTTGGAAGGGGTTGGTTGCCATGGTTACACAGAGAAATGTTAAAGCCATGAAAGTACTGAGCACCACTGGCTGTGAACAAGCGAGCTCCAGACACAAAGCGGACCCTGGAATTATGATAGATGAAATGTGCATGCACAATTTGGATATTCTAATCAATTTGATTTCTAGATTTTTAAAACTATTAAAAATAAATGTACCAAGTTCAATAATTTGTTAATTTCACATTTGTAAACAAGTTGTGATTGATGAAACTTTCAACTGAGTGGTGATGGCTTAGTTGCAATTTGTGTGGACCCACCCATATTCAAAAAACTTATGATAAAATTAAGAATAAGGTTAAATTTTTTTATACCAAATGCACCACATTGATATTATATAAGATGCCATTTAGTGTAAAATTTGATTGAGATGTACGTCACCATTTTAATAGTAAGACTTTTAATCTGTACCGTGACATTTTGGGACGTCCATGTAACAAGTTACCTGTCTAGCTCAGTGAAGTCATATTCCCTGCCCATGTCATCAGTGAAGCGACAGTCCGACTTACAGGACCGTCCACCGACAGGGTGGAGGCCAGGCCCACAGGGCTTACACGATGCCTTGCCCCAAGAGTTGCTGCTGGGAAGGACAGTCCCTGGTGGACACGACTCACACTTTTGGGTATGGGCGTCTATGTACTGCCCATCCGGACAAGGGATACATCTGAAACATATGGTGGGGAGCATTTTAACAGCTGCAACATATTGTGGTTAACATTTTAATAGCTGCAACATATTGTGGTTAACATTTTAACAGCTGCAACCTATTGTGGTTAACATTTTAACAGTTGCAACATATTGTGGTTAACATTTTAACAGCTGCAACATATTGTGGTTAACATTTTAACAGCTGCAACATATTGTGGTTAACATTTTAACAGCTGCAACATAGTGTGGTTAACATTTTAACAGCTGCAACATATTGTGGTTAATATTTTAACAGCTGCAACATATTGTGGTTAACATTTTAACAGCTGCAACATATTGTGGTTAACATTTTAACAGCTGCAACATATTGTGGTTAACATTTTAATATTTCAAAGAATCAATTTTTTTAAAAAATGTTATCAGCTTCTCATTATAAATTTTTTGAAACTATTTTCAAGTTCATGCACTCTGGATTATTTAATGAACATGGACATTCACCCTTCATCAGACTTTCCTTCGGGGCAGGATTCACAAGAGGTTGCTCCCCCTGCAATGGTGTTGGTGACCTTGATGCTGTAAATCTTGGCAAAGTTGTTCATCTTCCTCAGCTGACCGTACTCCTCTGCTGTTGCAAAACCAAAGTCATCTGGCTGAAAGGCCCAGGTCAGTGTGATGGACTCATTGGTGAAAATGTCCTGGCTGGAGGAGAAGTGAGAGTTACAATCAATTGATTTCCTCATCTGCATCAAAACACAATAGAACTGGTAAGAAACCAAATGGCCTCAGTGGTAAATTTCAACATTAAATAAATGCTAAGAAGTCTATTGGAATAAATAGCCTGAGATGAATATCTGATTCAAAAGTGAAATATAATCTTAACAATGTAATGTGTATTACGTGTATGTTTTCTTGGGACTGCTTGTATCCCATGTTTGGAGGACTGTATTTCTTCCAGTAGCGTCCTGTCACAATAAAACAATTTTTCACAATTTATAAAATACACAAGCTGATCAAAGTGTAATTGATTTACATTTTCAAAGGCAAAGAATTTTAAGGATCTACAATTTAGTTAGTAAAAAAATGGTTCTACAATTTAGTTAGTAAAAAAATGGTTCTACAATTTAGTTAGTAAAAAAATGGTTCTACAATTTAGTTAGTAAAAAAAATTGTTCTTTAATTTAGTTAGTAAAAAAATGGTTCTAAAATTTAGTTAGTAAAAAATGGTTCTACAATTTAGTTAGTAAAAAATTGGTTCTACAATTTAGTTAGTAAAAAAATGGTTCTACTAGTTAGTTAGTTTAAAAAAATGGTTCTACAATTTAGTTAGTAAAAAAATTGGTTAAACTGTTCCAACTTTCAGCCTTTCATCACACTTATAATGATTGTATATCAATTTTATTTTCTCTAAATTCACAGTTTTTAGAGACTGATAAAATCACAATAATTTCCTAATTTTTCTTCTCATTTTAGCAGCAAAATTTAAAAAATATATCAATTATTTGAAAGCGTTCACATGAAACAAAAAATAAGAGTGAGGTCTTTTTCAAACTATTACCTATAATAATCTTTGATATAGCTTGCCCATAGTGTTGAACATGGAAATAAGTACTCAGTTTCACCTCAAAATATGACATGGGTATTTTGCATGGGTCAACTTAGAGATAAGAAATTGATATCGGTCGATTTTCTTCTACTGGGAGATACTTGGCAATCGACTGCAGAAGTGTTGCCGATGTCGAGTATTACATAATTGCTCCATTAGCAATGCACGCAGAATCGCATGTCTAAAACATTTAGTTTCGTATGGAATAACAAAACATACAGTGTGCAGACTTGTCATTGGAAACCATTCATCCTTCAACCATGTCAGGGGTATGAGAATCACTGTGTGTTAAAGTGGTTTGTCTGGGTGAACACTAGGGGGACGGGATGATTGTTTTGTGAGTGATGATCACGTGGGGCATTGATCGGAGGACAGAGTCCATGCAAGGGTCAGTCCAGACGAGTCAGATATATAATTGGAGTGGTGACAGCAGTGAGGCAGGGTAGCGAGAGAGAGAGAGACCGGGCAGTTGTAACCGGGTCTTGTAGTGGATTGGAGTGAACGTACTGAGGGTGAAATAGATGTACCTAGCTTACTACGAGAGAAAGCCGGTACCTGCTACACTTGTATGTACGGTCATATAATGACCCACAGTTTTCATCCACGGCAATAAATATTGTAAGACGGGGACTTGTGACAATTAATTTTATACGAGTGGACGAAAGGAGAGTAAGGCAAGGACACTAGAAAACGAGACCACGACAAACCTCATTTTGACTCTAATACATTTCTTTGTTCTCTCATTGTTACATTCATAAAAAGTGCCCTTGTGCAAAAGCCATTTAACTATTTGTTAGAATTAATTATGAGTCAAAGTTGAAAGTTCAAAAGGAGCTTCTAATTTTATTTGTATATATTTATAGAGGACAGTTTATTTGCACATAAGTCATATGTAGGTCATGATCCGGAACGTGTAAACTCATCAGAAACTTCATTGAAAGATAAACTTTACGGTTTATACAAAGTTAAATGAGTTATTAATAAAGTCTATTTTTAAAAAATAGAGAAATAATTATTTTATTTAAAGCATAGATCCTGGAAAAAAAAAAAATGAAAACAAGAGAAAAACATTTGATGACAACAGTGGAATTGAGGTTATAAAATGTAGGTTAATACTTATTCAGGTACTCAGTATTGGCAAAACATAGCCGCCACTACACGGTACTCGGTGAACGGTTAGAAATCCTACTCGGTACACCCCTAATAGGAACTCAGTTTCCCCTCAAAATATGACTTAGATATTTTGTATCGGTCAACTCACAGATAAGAAAATAAGCTGGCAGGCTGAGGTACACTCCAACTCCAGCTCAAAGGTGACTGTGCCAAGGGGCATCGGCTTGCCATCCACTGAGCCAGGCTCACCCCTGAACCCAGGCAACTTGAGGAGCAGCACCAGGAAGATGTTGTTGTCATTCAGCCCAAAGCTGGTCCTCACGTGGTCACCGGATGGGAGCCAGCCGGCATTGTTGGAGCACAGGTTCACTGAATTGAACAACAATCAAAAACTGCGTGAGCTCAAAAAAATCTTTACAAGAAACATCAATCATTTCTCCTCGTGCCAAAAATAAAAATAATGAATATATTTTAAACAAGTGGTGAACAATTAAATTTATTTTAATGTAAAAATAAAGGCTTTGTTCAGGAGTAGCTCTTTGAGGTTTAAATAGAAAAAGAAATATTTTTTAAAAAAAATTAGGATCCCAATTTAAAAGAGGAGAAAAAAATGCAATTACTCTGTTATCTGATAGCTTTTTTAATTTGAAAAACAATTTTCCAACCATTGTTTATGCATAACTTTTAAATTTTTTTTTAGTTTTAATTTTATCATCATTTAAATAATTTTATTTGACAGGTAAAAAAGATATTAAAAAAAAAAGACTTTAAAAAAAACAACAGCATGTATCTAGAAAAGCAAAAGCTATAAAGGGTTAAATCAAACTTTCCTTTAAAAAAATATGACATAAAGAATATGTGACACACTAATTGTTTCATGTTTTCAATAAATCTAAAGACACCACTGATGTTAACAAAGTGACCATTGATGACAAATGGAGGCCAGTCCATAAGCTATGAATTATTTCCTTCTTTCAGACTCACCTCCTACAGCAACACAGTGGGCTGAAACATTGGGCGGCATCACTGTCCAGTACTGGTAGTCAATGTTGTAGTTGGGTGAGGTGTTCACTCTGCAGTCCAAGCATTCATTGTTCACTGGTGGAGAGAAAGACAGAATTATAATACAGCATAGTCTTACACTGTTCATAGTATAGCTTCAATTTATTGTCTTCTTACACAAATAATTTGTTTGTAATTTGTTTTTTATTAAAAAGCTTTATGCAGTCCCATTCTGTATGACTGATTATAGACAGTTTCTCTTCTAGTAACACTGCCAAAAACATGACATATACCAGATCATAAATAATTTAATAGAAGAGGGTGGGGATGTGGAGGATGAATCCACCAGATATTGGATTTAATTTTCATTCAAAAGCTAGCAGATGTATTTTGCCTTGGTAGCTATAACATGGAATGTCAATAAACATTATACACTTAGAACAGTGGTTCTTAACCTTTTTTGGAGGTACTGTACCCCACCAGTTTCATGTGTGCATTCACCGAACCCTTTTGTTAATGGGAAAAATAGGTGTGTCATCACAAATCATAAGAGTCGGGTGTGTGTCGTGAACTCTGCCTGAGTGACTCACAGGACCCCTGGGATTGGATTGAACCCAGGTTAAGAACCACTAACTTAGAATGTGAACTTAAATTTCCAAATCACTATGTTATCAAAGTATCTGCTGACTGTCATTGTTCATGAACTTAATTTCCAATTAGGACATGCGAGGCAAACAGGATCAACGCTGCAGAAAAGAAGAGGCAAGCCCGAAAGGCCCATGCTGTCAACCCTCCGGGTGACAACCCACTCATCCCATGTCCCTTCTGTTCACGAACTATCCGTGCCAGGATCGGTCTTGTCAGCCATCTGGGCACACATAGGCAAAACCAGTCTTAGCAACCCTCGGATGACTAGAGTGGTCCTCGTTGATTTGACGGACGAACAACCACAACCAATTTCCAAATGATTATGTCATTAAAGTATCTGCTGAAAGTTATCTATAGTAGAAACTAGAGAAATTTTTTCCCACTGACTCACCCACATACTGGTTGGGTTTACAAAAATCACACTGTGAAGCATTGACCTGATACATGCCCTTGTTGCAGGGTGGACATTTCATCCAGTCGCCATCTTTGGGCAAGGGAACAGATGATTCATTATTCTCATTACATATCTTGGGCTCAATCCATCTGTAGCTCATTTGAGTCTGGGGATAAGAAGGTCAACAGGCTTAACATTCATAGAAGAGTTTAAAAAATTATGGTCATTAGGTAACTGAAAAATCTAATTCTCCTAAATTTCTTGCAGCATAATTTCTACCAAAATTTTTTTTAGTGATTCCTCAAAACCTTTTAAAAATGCATATCAAATAGTAACAGCAATAAATTTATAACATAAGAGAAAGACAAATATCATTATTGGTTAATTTAATAAAATTGAAGAAGAACGCATTGTTTTATTAACTCTTAAAGTCGCAAAGCGTCTCTTCCCGCTATCCGTAAAGCGTCGTAATGCGTCCCTAGATATCACTCTCGTTAGAAATGAGATCTTGGAAAGTAAAAACTCTTCAATGCTTGAAAAATGATGTATTCGACTTCCGGCAATGGCGGCCATTGCCTGCGCTAGTGTTATCGCTCGATTCACAATGTTTTTTGGTAGTTTTAACGTTGTTTTTTTTCGAAGATACGTTTTCGCTATACTTTATTACTAACATAATAGTACTAAACTACAGGTAAATATTGTTTTAACGGTCTTTTGGATGCGTAAAATAACAATTCTTAGCCTAAAAAATTAAGTCAGTATGACAATAATATTATAAATGGATTTTACGCAAATTTATTAATTTCATAGCCGTTTGAACGTAATACAGGAAATCCTTACGGGACTGAGGCGGAAGTTTATTGCAAGCCCTTCTGCGACTTTAAGAGTTAATCAATGACAGGCTTCTTTATTGAACAGCAACCTATGATTCTTATATGTTTACCAACAAAAATCATCTTGTTAAGATAGTAGAATATATTATATAAAAAAGAGTCTCTCACCAGTCCTTGATCATTACATGGCTTCAGATACTGATAGTAGTCAAACTCTGTACAAGATGGTCTCACAGAGCAACTCTCTGAACCAGGCTCTAAAAGATACAATGGATTGGCAAGATCAGACTTTTTAAATATTCCACAGCTTTGCACCAAAATATAGTGTAGAATTCAACAAACAACTTTATTTTAGGTATTAAACAACTATATTCTATGTATTAAACAAACAACTATATTCTATGTATTAAATAAACAACTATATTCTATGTATTAAATAAACAACTATATTCTATGTATTAAACAAACAACTATATACTATGCATTAAACAAACAACTATATTCTATGTATTAAACAAACAACTATATTCTATGTATTAAACAAACAACTATATTCATATGTATTAAACAAACAACTATATGCTAAGTATTAAACAAACAACTATATTCTATGTATTAAACAAACAACTATATTCTAGGTATTTTTAAAACAAACAACTATATTCTAGGTATTTTTAAAACAAACAAAAAAAATTTAAAAATCTGGTAACTAACCTGCATACTCTGTTGGCTGACAAGCAGTGCACTGGGTTGCACCGTGGCCTGAGTAACTGTCTGCATCACACATCTGACAGTATGATGTGCCGCCACTGCTGTATGTGCCATTGGGGCATTTGGTGCACTCAGATGTGTAAGCAACACCTACAGAAATGAAAAAATGTTTTCGTTCTCACTCTTTGCATTACATAAATAAGGAAAATGGGCCGTCAAAACCCCTAAAAATATAAGTGTAACATTTTGTGAAAAAAAATTTTTGCAGCTCAATGTTAGAAGATTATTGATACTTTGACTCCGATGAAGCTAACTTTATTGGACAGCAGATTTTCAATTTCCGTCCCATAAGCAATTGTTTGGGATGGGATCATGATTCAATAATAATTTTGTAAAAAGCTGAAGCAGTGTAAGTTTTGTCTCCAACTTGCCGTGTCTGAAGAGTCACTTCCCTTTGTCGTTCAGTGAGCTCATAAATTAAATGTTATCAAGATTTATTGTTAATTGAATGTAAAAATCAATGTAATAAATATTTCGTAAATTTGTTGCCAGATTTAGGATATGAACTAAATTAATTAATAAACAAGAGAATTGTTTTTAAATTCTATTTCTGTCAGTGCTGTTAAAAAAGGATACTTTTTATTATCCAAATTAAAATCAATTTTTTAAAATTTTTTTTTTACTAAATGTCAATTTCTTTTACCAATTATTTTAAAAATATATATTTATCAGGGGATTTATATTTAGTTTAAGAATATCACTGTTTCTATTTTGTGTCTCAAAACTGCTTGGTAAAATGGAAATAGAGTCAAAAGTGAAATAAAATGAATCACTTTTCTAGTATACATTACTTACTGCTTCCTCATTGAGAAAATAATTGCCAACAGAAGAGAGGGATCTTTGTTTGAAGCTCTCTTACCTGTAATTTCAATTTTTCTAATCAGTACTGGGCTGACAGTGGAATGCACTATTTCTGATAAGGCTCCTATAGTTCTCCATTGCAGCACTGTCATGCCACTCTTTAGGTTGACCTGAGGAGGAAGAAATAAACAGAATGGCATGACATGGAAATTATTTTAAGCAAGACATGGTTGTTATTGATATGATTAAATATAGAATACAACATTTAGTTCTAGATCTCTTTGAAAAAAGAAAACCTTTTCAGTCCATGGCACGATGCCCCCGGGGCCTTGCCACAGTTTGGCAGTCCAGCGCGCTACCACTTAGACCACTGTGGTCAAAAAAGGGGCCTTGGTGGTCTAAGCGGTAGCGCGCTGGATTTCAAGAACTCGAGTCACGGGTCCGAGCCTTGGTACTGGCAAGGCCCCTGGAGCATTGTGCTAGCCACACATATCCTTGCTCGTTAGTGGTGGCTTAATAACCTTGTGTATGCTACTTCACTTGCCCTAGAATCCGCCATGGACTGAAAAGGGGTTTATTATTTTTGAAAGAAAAAAAGCCAATCAATGCGCTTTTAATAATTGAGAACCTTTAACAAACCAAAATTATGAGCAGTTGCATGTGAAAAACCACAATGTCTTTTCTTTAATTCCCAACATAAAATATAAATAAGTCATTAAAAAAACAACAGCTTAAAAACAAAATACAAAAAGACTACCCCCCCCCCCCACCACTCTCATTTTCATCATGCTAAATGATGAGTTAATTTTCCCCAAGATAAAAAAGGTGTTGTCAATCAGTGAGAGTTGCTAACATATGTGGGTTTTTTGTGTTCACAATTAATCAATAAGTTTTTTGTATTCACAATTAATCAATAATTAATCTGTTCAGAGAATGGAGCATTTTCCCTAGCTGTCCCTAACCTATGTAACATAAATTGATGTATTGAAAGTGTACATAAAAAATACACACACCGAGTAAAATTGTTTGTTCTTTTGTTAAAGTTTTTTTGAAATAATAATATTTAAATTTTAATTAAAAATTCTAAACACAAGGGTTTTTAATAAAAATCCAAGAGCAAATCTTATGCTTGAAAAATCACTTGTTCATCAAAGTGCCAATAATTTTTATCAGCAAAAGATTTGTTAAAGAAATGAGCCATGGCATAAATCATAAAAATAAACAACTAACCACTACAGTTGCCCATTTCCCTTCACTAGTGATCTCTGGCCATTTATCATTCTCTTCACTATCCAGGGCCTGGCACTGGTCATTTTGGACCTAGCGAGGGGAATAAACAAGATGATTAATAGCAACAAAATTCAGGCACAGTAACAAATGCAATGAAAATATTTTTTTTTTTTAAATTTTATTATTCAAGGGAAAGAACCCACAAAAGGAAAAAACAGCAACCTAACATTTTTTTTAAAAATTGATAGAACTAGGAGAAATATTTTCTATGAAATCATGGATAGAATGAGGAGAAAATCAATAATAGAGCTCAGCATTTGAAATGAGATGCAGAATCCAATTGTCAGACATTTTTCATCAAGTATAGCTGTCCAGATTGGATGTTTCAGACAAGGGATTTTCAATAGCCTCACATGTGGATGAATAGCTGTTGTATCAATGAACAGATAAAAGACATGTATGTGTAGTCAGAGCTTTTTTGTGGGGATTCATAGTGATGATCCTGAATGATACTGGCTAAAACACACAACAGAATAAATATATTAAAAAAACTAACTGTAAAGTGAAAGATGGACTCAGGATCGGTGTACTGGTATTCAAAGGAGACCTTGCCAGGCCTGACTAGCTTTGCTGAGAACAACAAGTTGCTTGGACACTGGCCAGGCACAGACATGATGTAGTTCCCTCTCGGTGTCCATTCTGACCTGTAAAGGAAAAAAAATGCTAATGGTGTAACCATCATCAGACCACTGTTAATCACACATAGTTTTATCTCAGCAGTGATAATAACACTGATTTTAAATTATTAATCAAAATCCCATAGAAAAGGTTGTTAATACATCAATAAACAATGTCAGATTTTGATAGATATAAATGTCTTTGAATGCCCAAAATATAATCTATCTACGGAAAACAAAAGTATGTAAATATTTATATTTTATTTTTTTTAAAGAACTTTTTTTCAAATAAATGTTCTGCTTTGGGTTATGACATTCTTTTTCTCTAACTATTCTTTAGTAAAATATTATGTGGCAAGGTATTAAACAAGCCTACTCAACCAATCCATTCCAACCCCCAGGCCATGTCTGATATTTCTATTATGTCCCCTTCCAGAGTGAGAGATCAGATAGCATTGGGTTCAGTTTTCCTCCCTTATTGGATTCAGCATAGCCTGACACGAAGCCATATTTCCTGTATGGCATTTGCATGTTGATACAAATCAAGGTGGGGATAATGAGGTGGCTAAAAATAGTGGACCAAAAAGAGCCTCCAATTAATCCAACAAATGGAATAACAATGTTGTAACTGCCAAGCATATCAGGAAATCATACTTGCCTTAATGAAAACATTACTCTGTTGTCCTTTCATAAAGATTTAGAACTAAGGGGTGGGTGGTGGAATTCAGTTTGTGTCCCCTGCATGATTATCATTTCATAAAAATTTAAACCAGGTGAATAGTACTGAAGATTATTTAAAATGTAGCACATTAGAAGAAGCAAAATGACATTTTTTTTTTAATGTAACTGCTAAATTAATGTATAAATGTCATATGTGAGCTGTTTTTCTAAGTAATAATACCAGGCTTTTGCAGTTAGAAATCACAAGCTAATGAAGCACGTACGAGAGAAAATCCTTATGTATGTATGTATATATATATATATTATCGATTAAAATTATTTTAATCAATAAAATTGTGATTAAAATTAAGAAAAGTTTTTTTAATTTAAATTTTCGATTTATTAATAAATAATTAATATTACTTTGTTTTTTACGTATAAACTACTCCATTTAAAAAACTATCTCTGAAAGTGTAAACTTTAAAATAAACTGTTTTATAAGGACAATGATATTTTTAAAAAAAACATTGCTTTTAATTAATTAACAATAACAAAATTTAATTTCATTGACATTATTTTGAACTGCTTGTATTTACAGTATTTAAATATATATCTGCTAACAATCGTTTAATTTTAAATTAAATACTTAATTAATGGGCATTTTTAAAATGCCTTTAGAGGGCACAAAACGTGAAGAAAAACAATATAATGGAAAAAGTGATTATGAGGTCTTATGAAAAAATTACTAACTTTTGAACCACTTGGGATTAAAAGATGATTTTTATGTTTTTGTTAATCATCAAACAATTTCTATACAGCTGTATTACTTTTATATTTTTAAAATTTATTTGAAATCTTCATCATAGTGCCTTATCTTTAATGCGTCATTTAACTTGCTTTTATTGCCAACTATGTTTTAAAAATAACTCAATTAAAAAAAACAATTGCCTGTTTTTATTACTTCCCTTGAAATTTTCAGTTTAATGACGTCATGCATCTTTATTTTTAATTTTAAGAAAATTATAGATTAATTAATAGGTAATTTTTCAAAAGTTAACGATTAAATTTAATCGATAACAGCCCTAATATATATATATATATACAGTGGAACCCACTTACCTCGAGCTCGCTTAAGTCGACCACCCCATTAAGTCGACGGTTTTTTTTGGAACCGCCAAATTCTCTCTTTGTCTTAGTATTTTCTCGTCGTTTAATTCGATTTTTTTAAGTCGCCGAAACCTCATAACACGAGCACAAAAAAGGTCAAATTTGCCATTTAACATCGGTTAACTCGACCAATCGCAAGCTTTTGAAAATGTTTCACCAGTGTCTGCTGGTGACGTCACAGCCCACTCTCAGCGCTGTGTTCCTTCTGGTACAGACTATGGCAATGCGATCAGCTTGGGATGTGTGCTGGTGACGTCATCGTCACAGCCCGCTTGCGCCTTGCGCTGAGACAGTGTTGCTAACTTAAATCGCCAGTTTCAGAGATGTGTTGGAGAATAATAAAAGTTTTTATCGATAATCGACGTTGGTTTTTATTTTAAATTTGTAAATTTCTGCTGTCAGTTGGTGCACATATACCTTCTGTTGTTAGCAAACATGTATGTACAATTTTATAGCATGCCGATAGCTTCATCAAACAAATAACGGCAATGCTGTTAAAAAAACTCCAAAAACACGTGCATGAACATTATCATTTATTAACGCTAGTGATGGGACGATACCAAAATCATAGGCTGCTTACTGTAAGCAAGGCTCCCCAGATTTTAAAATATATAATATAACAGACTACAGACAGTTTACTCTCAATCTCCCAAACCATTGTTGTTGGTTAGTCCTATTAGCATCAAGTTACCGAAGGAATTGTAAGCTGAGGGGATCGTATGGAATAATAAAATGTACCGTGTGCAGTGTCCAAACTTGTTGTCATTGGCAACCATTCATCCTTCAACCTCATTTTGACTATTACATGTACTGTACTACTGCTTTGTTCTCATTTTTTCATTCATAAGAAGTGGCCGTGTGCAAAAGCCATTTAACTATTGGTTAGAATTAATTAAAATATGTCAAAGTTGAAGGTTCAAAAGGAGTACCTAATTTTTTTGTGAACGTTTATATAAGGTGATAGTTCTCTTTGTCATGGGTCATATATAGGTCACGATAGACCATTCCGAGTCCAGAAGAGAATGGTTCGGGTACAATGAGGGGATGTGTAGGCTACTTATTTGTGTAGCTTGTAAGGAAAATCAAGCAAGTCGCTTCGAAGGCACAGTATCGCTCAATCTGGGAATCACCGCAAAACGGCGTTAAACTTAAACGGTCTTTAAAAACGAACGGTCTTAACAACCTTAAGAAAGCGTGAAGAAATAGGGTCCCGACATTCCGTTACGATTCTGATTAATCGTCCCATCACTAATTAACGCACATCACGTACATATAGAAATTTCAAGCGCATGTTAATATTTTGCCGCCATATTGGTTTTCGCTTTAACTCGATCATCGGTTATGTCGATGCCATTTTTCATTCCCCGACGCCGTCGACTTAAGCGGTTTCGACTGTATATATATATATATATATGGTTTTAAGCCATTTTTTTTATTAGGAAATAGACCTGTGAGACCACAGCATCAAAAATATTGTATAGATCAGTAGATCATGAGCCAACACATAAAACATCTTGTAAAGCAACTACTGCTATTGTACCTTGACACTGTTCATCAGTGTGTAGCAGACAGCATCAGAGACATGAGTAACACCTGGGAAATTAAACCAAGTGGGAAAACACAAGGGATATCCCTTGTAATGAAATATGTGGCCTATTGGCAAGCCTTATAATAGGCTGCTGCCCCCCCCCCCACAATATGTCAACACATTTGGTGCTGCTAAAACAAGGCTATAAATAGACCAATCTAGACTGAGAACCAGGGCAATGTGGTTCAGGTGGTCTTTTACCTGATCATCTCTGACCAGTGACTAATGAATCATAAACTGTCTGGGACAAAGAACAGAAGGAGTGATTTAGTATTTTAACAGTGCATTGTACTTTCCATGTGAGACAGGGATTCTAACCTGGACTGAGGGGGGGGGGGAGGGGGTTGAGTGTGAGTTGGTGCAGGAAACCAAGAACATCAGGTTTATTGGTATTTTTTATTAGCCATTTATTTTATTGTGGGAAATATATTATGAATTTGATAGGGGGGTTAGGGAAATGTTTTGAAATCACGAAAGGAGCAGTAAATCCAAAAGTTTAAGAACCTCTAGTACTGCCATTACACACAATCAGACTCTGGACATTGCTTTAATTTATAAAATCAGGGAAGCAATGAAACTGAAATAATATATTTGTTCAACTGAGTGTGAGGCAGCAGTTGTGGAATGTGATATGTTATACTAATTACTGGCAGCAAAACTCTTGTGAGAAGGAGGGAAGAGATATTTGTTGGAGTAACTAAAGGCTGAGAACAGAGAGAGAGTGAAACACGATATGAACAGTCTGCCTGGTAGTATCACTAATGGCTTCTTAAATTTAAACTGATTTGATTTCCAAATAAAAACAGCTGAAATGTAGCATTAGAGTTGAATTTAAAAAAAAACACACTATTTCCCTTTAACGTTCTTGCTTTTATCTGATCAGGTTTACCTGCCTTGAGGGATTCATTGGCCATAAAAATAATATTTTGTAAAACAAAAAATAAATCAATACAGCAGAGTGAGACAACAACAGATAATGAAGAGAACTTTAAGAAGCCTGATAAAAACAAAAGGATGTCAGTTATGGGGAAAACCCACAGGGCCAGGATGTGACAAAATGATAGAAAACAGACTCTCACTCATCTTGGAGTGACTCTGATTTCCATTTAACCGGTTAATTTATGCAGTATAGATTTTCTCCGTCAATTAAACTGAAGCGTTTATAAACAAAAACAGTTGTTCATGCCAGACAACAACAAAAAAAAATGTTATTATCATCTCAAGAATAAAAAAAGTCTGTGTGTATGATTGGATTGAGGAGGGTGTCGAATGAAGCTCTTGTATTCAGAGAGACGTCCTTACTCCTAACATTAAGTTTAAGAATTGACAGCTATGTTTATGTTAATAAAAAAAAAATGTTATTTATAAAGTCATGGCTTTTAATGAATCTCCTGTTACCAGTAGACATTATTTTAATCTGTACATTCTTTGCAACAAGAGTCAATTAGAGACAATGTTATCTCAATGGAAATTTGATGACAAAAAATAATAAAGATTGTGGGTCGTGGATCCTCTACCCCCCACCACACCTAACCCCACCACAAACAACAACAAAAAAGGCTACTTATTAAATCATTTTGTAATTAATTTGTAGAAACAGCATCACAGGAGTCTTTCAGATTTTACACTGAATTCAATACATGTATAAGAAAAAAATTCAGAACCGTTTCCTGATCTTTATTTTAGTCAGGCAAAAGCCGCATGGCTAAAGAGTTTTGTAATAAGAATATGCCTTTTAGTGATGTCCAATCTAAGTGGACATGTGGATTTGTGTAGGTTCATTTGATAACAATATTGCTGAGATTTTATCAAGCATTCAGGTACCAGTGTTTGATAAACAATAAACTGCTTAACATTTTACTTAATGCAGGGGTATAAACAAAGTTATTCATTACCTTGAGCAATTTTCTCTATCGTTGATTCGTCTCCTCCAGCTATTCATTCCACTCTGGCCGACATGCTCAACCTTGACAGCAAAGCCAAGCGGAAGCTTGTCCCAGTCACTGAATCTGACCCCACCACCCAAGGAATATGTACCTGCTGGGCACGGGTGACACTCTTGGTCACCTTGGATGTCCAGATATTCACCGGTGTTGCAAGCAAAATCTTAAGATTGCAATCAAAGAAGGATTTTTTTTACTGTTTATCCCCTTCCATACTTCAGACATTCCTTTGTAACATTATAATTTGAAGAATTTTTATAAGTAACAGTTAAAGGGGTAAACAGCTAGTGCCTAACTAACGAGTAAAGCAAATTAGGGCCATTTGACTTTACAACCACACTAACTAGCCATATTCGATTTCAGATTTATTTCTGCCTCAATTGTAAAAATGCGCAATAAAAATTTTGTTAATATTTTTACATACAAAAATGTATCTTGATTTATAACAAAAAAAAAAAAATTTATGATACAATTTAACTTAAATGATTTTGATGACATCACTTCACATTAATCAACTTATGACCTGATCAAGTTACTACCGGTCAGTCATAAGTCAAGCACTAGCAGTAAAATATATATTTAGAAAGTTGTGTTCATTTTGAAAAAATGGACCTGACAAATCAGCTTGCTACTACTGGACTCCCAACAATAGAGCCACAGACAGCAGACTATTTAAACATTAAAAATATAAATGTTTAAAAAGAGTTGAGAAGTGTTAATAATTTTCAGGGGCCTTTTAACTTATTATTTACAGATGCTCTTCTCCTTCTATACAGAAGATTAGTGCATCCTACGCTTATCCATGCCCTTTTGTTTGAGGATTTATTATTTTCAGGGGGCTTATTTATAAAGATCCTAATTTCAAGATCTAACTGATTGCACATTATTTATTTATCAGATCTTACTGATATGAACTAAATTATAATTTATAAATTTTAAAAGTGCTTTAAATTAGCATTCATTAAACTCATTTCTATTTAAAAATATTCGCCAGTTTAAAAACTATGTGTGATCTAATGGTTTTTAAAAAAAAGATTTTGTATTTAAGCCTAACTTACTGCATTCTTTTCCCCGCATTGCCGTTCCAGGCGATGTGCCTGGAATACAGGTTCCTGGATTCTTTGGCACAGACACCCTCCATCTACCACCCTCATTGTCACACTCCGTATACACATAATGGTACTCATCCTTTATAAGATATACTACATAGTCAATTGGTAGTTAATATACACATTATTAAAAAATATGATTTTGGCTTTTATTTCTTTTATTCAGTCCACAATACAGCTAACATTCAGATAACCCCAAGTAAAAAGACTTATTATTTAAAACTCATATAGATTTTGAAGGAAATGAACAAATTGAAACGTTTTGAAAAATTAAAGCAATTTTACAATGTTTTATGAAAAAAAATCTAAACAATCAATAAAAGTTTAACATTTAAAGACAAAAAAATAAAACACAATTGTAATTATTTTGGTTCATATCACCTAAAAATAACAGAATACAAAAGAAGAATCTTTGAATTTGAAGACCAAGTTCATATTTTTCTATCAATATACATGTAGTTATAATTTTTTCTTTCCATTCTAGAGAAAACAGGAATAAAATTTTGAGGTACGCACACAAGAACATTGAAAGTAAGTATTAATTTTTTTTTTTTAAACAAAATTTGTGTTAATGGAATTGACAATAATATTGATTCAAATGTATGTATATGTGTTATGGGGCCATCCATAAATGATGTCACACAATTTTAGACAATTCTTACCCCCCCCCCTTATTCTAATATGATGTCAAAGAGCTTTAACACACACCCCCCACTAATAGCATTATTTTCTATTTGAAAATGAGCCTGTTTCATATCACTTATTGTCATTTAGTGTATGGCTGCACTCTAATATCGTAACACGTGTGAATTGATGTTAACCGTCATGAAATAAAAAGTAAAAAAAATCAAAAATTTTATTGTAACTTTGATTTGAAGTAGCATGTTTTGACATGACATCACAACAACTCCGCCTCATCACAAATGTGGGGACCCCCTCCCCCTTGTAACAAATGTGGGATCCCCCCTCCCCCCTAGGTGCATGACATCATTTATGGATGCCCACTATGTGCCATAAATAAATCAATATCTTTTACTTACCAAATGACACTGTTGCAATGGTTCTGTCTCGACTTCAATTAACAGCATGAGAGTTGATAAAGCAACCAAAACCAAGAATTCCCTTGGGCAGTTTTTGAATCCACAAATCATGATCAAATGTTTGATTCCAAATCTTTCTGTGACCACTTAACTTCACTTACAATATTGAAACTTTGATTTGTTTTAAATAAATGTTTTATAATTATATCAATCAGTATGAGTGATTGTCTTGGCATAAAAATAAGAATAAACCACAGTTAGAAGGCAAAACTTGACAAAAAATGTTTAGATTTAAATTATAATGTCAATGACAATGTATATCCCAACTCCCACATTGCAGAAAGTGAAATTACATGGGCTTTTTTTAAACTGGTGATCCTTTTCACCATTGAACATAAATAAATATAATATTACTTAGAAAAGTCTATAAATTATAAAAATGACAATTCAAGTGGCCTACTTAGTCACAGTTGAAATTTCTTTCCAGGGCCCATCTTACTATTCGTACTAAGTATAGAGACTTAGAGACTTGTGTGAGTGTGAGTGAGTAGAAGAAGTAGGAAGGGCAGGGGGACTGTGTGAGAGTGTGTTGTCCACTGTTGATTTTAATTTTGGAAATTTTGCATGTGTGAATGTCTGATCTGATTGAATGTGAGTGTTTGTGTGAGCCGTGAGTGAATGTGTATCATTATCATCATGATAATAATAATGATAAACAATAATCATGATAATGTATGCAACATATTTTATTCAAAATCAAAATCATTCTGTGTCTGTAACTGTAAGTGTAAGTCAAATAATAAATGGTAATTTCTTATTTTAGCGCAAATTATTTTTCATAATAATTATTATTATTATTAATAATTAATAATAGTAATAATAGTAAAATTAACAACATCTGTACTCTGTGCTGTATGGTCAATATTATATTATTATATAATTATTAATTTATAATAAAACTAGAATTAGAAGAATTGTGATATTAATATTATTAATATCATGATTCAGAATGTCTTCAATTTGATATTAAAATCAAAATAAAAGATCATGATTACTCAGACTGTTTACTCTGATTACGACATGAGACGAATTCATTTGTCATTAGGCTAATTAGTATAAATCATATCTAGGGTAAAATTTTCATTCACGAAAACGAAACACATCATCCATATTTGGCGTCACCAGAAATAAAACTACAAAATATTGTTTAGAAGCATTACTAGTCCGGTTTAGCTAAGTTTACTTTAGTATGGTCTACCAGTATACCAGACACGACTCCCATTCATGGCAGCGGCAATGAACTCAATAGAAAATCGGGTAGATTAATGTAGCTAAATTTAACTTCTATAAAAAAAAATAAGGTTAATTTTTATTAAGTTCTCGGCAAGTTCTCATTTATCTTAATATTATTTTCAAAATAATTTTAAAAATATTTTTCCTGGTTTTAATCGATATTTATAAACCAATAAAAATTCAAGCTGTTTGCAATTGAGAGTATAAACGTTTCTATGGAAATTATTTCAACTTCCGTTTAAGTTTGGACGTTGTGATCCATCTGGAAAGGATTGACAACATAAAACGTCCAAATAGAATATATAACATCATTCATCGTATTTATATGTTTAAATGTATTAATTATATTATAAATTTTGAAAACAACATTTATTGAATTTGAAGAAATGGCAATGGCTCAGTCTAATAGAAATCCATATCCCTTTCCAAAGCTCCAAAATGATGATCATTTCCAAGGAAGGAGAGAACCCGAGGTAAGCCAGAATTATGATTTTTATTTTTTTTTAAGTACCAAAAATTTTAAGAATATTGAAAATTTGACTCAAAATGGTGTAAAGTTCATAGTATATCGCTATGGTCATGGTAAATCTATGCCTACTTTGATTTCATAATCTCGATAAGTAGGACCTAATCATAATCCAAGTGACTAGTGATCCAACCAAGTCCTATCAGTATCACTAGTATCAGAACTGTTAGTATCAGCATTTTGGCATTACGATTCTGGACTATACATCATAACAGCATCAATTAGCCCTAGGTCCAATGTTGACCAGACAGCCTAATTAATGAAATAAACCTAATTTAAAATGGCTAAGATACTTACTAAGATTGGATTTGGTGATACTTGATACTGATGGATATGAATATGGATAATATTGCCAGTGTTGCATTTAAAGATTATGAGGATTCTTGACTCTTATCAATGCCAATGGCCATGAAAATGCCATAATAATCAATAAAAAATATTATAATATTAATACATCATTTAAAAAGCATAGACTATAGAACTATTTTATATATAATAATAATTTAAAACCTATGACTATGACATGGGCATGTGATGAGTATGTTGGGAGTTTGCTTTGTAACTATAAATTAAATTATATGGATCTTCTATTCTAATTTAATATGTTTATACCTATACAGACTATTTGCTACCCAGTTCCAACCCATCTAGCTCAAAGGCAATTGCCATGGCTACGAATTAGTGGTCAACATACACTCTCCTCAGCAAGACATGAGGCTTACCATTTTGACCCTTTGGCTCCTAATGATGATCTTGATTTTGTGCTGAAATCTACATACAATCATCATGAGGGTCTGCTGAAAGATAAAAATGAGGTTGTTTTCCAACATGAAACCTTTAGTGATGACCATGGGTAGGATTTTAAAAATTATTTAATAGATAAAAATCTGAACAAATACTTTCAATAGAACCTTTGAAAATTATGTGAACACCATTACACTAAATTGGTTGGATATGCATAAATATACTACAATCAATGTTACATCTAAGGTTTGTTGGTCCATGTGCAAAATAACAAACTTGTGTTCAAAGTTGCACAGCATCCATTTTTTGTGTAAAATTTTACACAGCACAAATACGTATATGATATTATCCTTATCAAAATTTGCTGTGGTAGAGAAGTCAATAGTGCGCTCGCCTCACAAGCTGAGGGGCGTGGGATCGAGCCCACGAAAAGCCACTATAAAAATATTGAGAATTGACTAACACTAAGAAAGTCCTCCGCTGACCTGGAGAGAGATGGGCGCTGCCAGTGTCTATTATGCCCAAGAATTTTCTAATGGAAACATTAGAATCCTCTACGACCTCGAAAAAAAAAGAGGTTATGGGACTAAAAAAAAAATGTTTAAAAAAATTGCAAACTGCTGCATGGCATAGGTGAGATAGAGCCCTATAAAGTTTAAAGGGAACAACATTACAAACAATAATGTAGTCAGGGTATATTTACTTTTATAATGCTACTGTACTGAATAGATGAACATTTTACCATTATTTTGTCATTGTTAGGATAATCAGATCACTTCCCTTTCACTACCTTATAATCTAAAGAAATACACATTTTTTTTTTTTTAAACTGTGGACAATCTAAAAAATAAATAAATAAAACATATTTATTATTTTATGTTGGTCCATTTAATTAACTATTGTACTTGGTTAAAAATTTATTTTTTTCTTACTGTCATGCACTGAAAATAATCACATTTTGTAGATATATAATATAAAATTATATTTTATGCAGTCTATTTTATATAAGATTTATTTTTAGATTTACAATATTAATTAAAATGTCTAATAATACTTTAACTGATAATGAAAAGATTAATTAGGAAATATATATTGTCTATATACTTAAATAGGCTAAATAAATGAACTAAATTTTGCAAAGGACTTGTAAAACAATTCTATTTCTGATTTCACTTTTGTTTAACTTATCCAATAGCCGTGTACTTAAGAACAGAGTAAAGCCTTTACCTGAGAAGAAAATGCCATTAAATCATCCCCTTATCATTAGTGGGCAAACCAAGAAAGAGAATATAAACAGTGTTAAGACAGCAATAGGTAAGCCACATTTTATTGTTTATGCTTGCTGTTCATTTCATTTTTTTTTTTTAAATTAATTCTAAATTACTTTTTTCATAATTGCAAAAGAACTTTTATTTTAATAAATTTGTACATGTCTCAATGATAATTATTATAAAAGATAAAAAAAAAACAATATATAATTATACATTTTGTTGTTTTAAATTTAAATATATTTAATTAAACATATGGCTTATAGAATAATTTAAAATCATTGCTTATTTATTTTAGTAAAATTTAGGAAATATCTATAGATAATGTATAAGAAAATAAGATTTCATTTTGCATTCTTTTTATAACTTTGAATTTATTCAAATAATAATTTTTTTTAATTTATTTTTCTTAAGTTTCATTCTTGTTTACACTTCTTTAACTTCAACTTAAATTCTTTTGTTTCATTTTATTGCTGTTGAAAACAGAGAGTCATCACATTGAGACAACTAACAAAGGATATTCGCGAAAACCAGATGGAGGATTTTTCTGTTCTTAAATTTAATATGTTATACATTTTATGTAAATTTATTATTACTTCACTGTTAGTGATCAGTTAGGACATTAGATGGTTGTAATTTTCATATAAGTAAACTACAAAGACCTCTAATAATTTTTGTTTTTGTAATGAACATTACAGTGTGCAAGAAAAAGTAAAATACATAATTAAACTTGTTTAGATTTTCTGTTATAAAGTATGATGTACAATTTATGATTCTGTTAATAATTTATCTTTAGAATGGAAATAATGGAAATGAATTTGAATTTACTTGAATTATGAACTGCAGTATTATCCTCTTATTAGTATTAATATACAAAAAACAACAACTTAGCAATTAACTATAATTTGCTCTTTATCCATGTTGATTAGCCACTTTAGCATTAAGGCTGCTTAATTAATTTTTATATAGATACACTTATACATTATATATATTCAATGCAAATGTCAATATTTATGTATTTATTTTTAAAAATTGAATGTACCCTAACTTTGTAAGGAACAAGAACACCATTTGCAATATTTTGTATTTTTACATATTTTAGTATTTTTGGTTTAGCACTATTTCATGTAAAATGGCAAAAAAATGGGATCTTTTGAACATTTGTTTTAAAAATTAGAAATTTGTACACTAATTACAATTGTTCTTCATTCATAGGACGCAGGCACCTAAATGCAACCCGAAATGGCTACAGCAGAAAAAAAGAGATTGGTGGATTCTTCTTGCCTTAAATTTCATTACTTAAATAATGATGCAATCAACATCAATTAGTAAATTCTTTTTTACTAATAAACCCAGAGAATACCCTGAGGCTGTCAAAAACATCATAAAGGAATTTAATTATTAACAACATAAAATTAAACTACAAATAATATCAATTGCAAATTAAATGACTCTCTCTGTTATAATTTTTAATTGAATAAATGAGTAGACTTAAAATCATTCTTGCTTTGTTTCCACTTCAGTGTGTTGTTTGAGCTCCTGTAACACATTGAACTTGTATAAATTGATTTGATCTTGTTGTGGGATACCCATTGTTGATGAGTTTTAATTTCAATGCTGTGGGTAAAGAATTTATCCACTAATGAGACCATCTATTCTTGTATTGAAAGAAAGGCTGCATTTTCAAAATTTGCACCACAAATGACAATGACATGAATTCTAAGAACATCATGATCATCATGAAATTTTATGTTTATAGTTTATGCCTTTGTTTTAGTGCAATAATTGAATTCTTATAAAACCATCAATTAGAAATTAATACTACAAAACAATACTATTTTACTATTATATTTTTTTTACAAAAGATAATAATAATATTTCAGATGTATAATAAAATTATTTTTTTTTAAATTTTATTTTAAAATTCAAAAAAGGATTTTAAGAATAAATATATGTTGTTCTATCCTATAGTAATTACTTTAATAATTGACTTACCCACTTAAAATTAGCTCTATAATTCATATTCACTGATATATCATTGTGTTAAAGCAATTGACATGATGTAATTATAGGCAGAGGCGTTAATAGGCTTGGTGTCACCCAGTGCGGTAGCTCATGCTTTCACGCCCCTCATGATGTACCTGATATACCTTCTTTGAGCCTTCCAGGGCCAAATAACAGGAACATACAAAAATGTAGGCTTTGGTGTCACTACTTGTGATGTTGTCACCAGGTGCGGTCTACAACCCATGGACCCCCCTAGTGACGTTTCTGTCTACATGCCCAATGTTTGGTAAGCTCTAGAGCAGAGCTTCTCATCAGTCACACACCAAAGAAACAATACTGGATAACATCAAAAAATAATTTGTAAAAACTCTACAATAGCGATATGCATTCTTTGATGGGAAGCCTCTACCAATGCCAATGATTCCATTAAGTCTTACAGGGGACGAACAGGACTCTGGTCAGGGGCCCTAATGCAGTGGCGTAGCTAGGGTCATGTGCGCCCGGGGGCATGACACAAATTCTGCGCCCCTTGACGGACCGAAAAATTCTGGGGGCTCACTGAGCCCCCAAGAAAAATTTGAAATTTTACGGTTTATATGGTTCATTTTTTTTTTGAAGCAAATGATATTTTAATGAAATACAATACAGACTAATAATTCTCTATACGATTATAAACAATTTATTTGAAAAAAAAATACTCCACTAATTATACATGACTCGAATAGACATAATCTAAAATAAATTGATCTTCCTTGATTTGAATGTCGTCAATCTCGCTGTTAAAATTGATATTCTCAAGTGTTCTCTTTCAATGCTAAGGAGTGCAAGATCATCCAGACGATCTTGATCCATTGAAGCACGTAATTAAGACAAAATAAGGTTTACTTTGCTGAAGGACCGCTCACAGCTTTTAGTTGCAGCAATTTTTAGAAGTATTTGAAGTGAAATGCGCAGATTCGGAAATACGTCATCTCCATATGAAACAATAAAATCGAGAAGATCCAAAGTAGTTTCCGGTAGAACTTCAGTCCGGGTACTGAGCATCATTTTTTAGTCTTTGATTTCTGTACACAATTCGTAGAAATTAGCAAAATCTAAGCAATTTTAATGAAGCGTATCGACTTCTGTTTCAGCAAGAAGAGATTTGACGTCTAGTAAAAATCCAAATTTGTTGTTTAGGTTGTTTAAGACGTAAAATCCGTATTGATATCTCCTGTTGGAGTTTATCAATTTCGCTGTTCATAGCAGGTGCAATTTCTTCGTATGGAGAAAGTTCTGCATCTCTTTTTAATTATCGAAGGCATCCTCCGATGTCGTCTAATCTTCTGTCAAACTCGATTCTCCAAGTTGTGCATCTTCTTTCCCATTGTCTACCGCGACATGGCTCAAACTAACACGAATGTTGAC
>MUZC01000924.1:394747-406436 GCA_002072015.1 Radix auricularia
AAAAACGTGATAACAACTGGATCATGTTTAGTTGAGTGTACTCTTGCTAAATTTTAAGCTGTGGTTGCCACAGTTGATGAACAATGCTTTGTGATTTCTAGCACATTTTCGCTGTTGAAGGCCGGATACATTCCCGGTCATTACAGAAGCATTGTCATAACATCGTGACCGACAGTCGGATAGTGGTATGCTATTAGATTCCAGTTTCTCTACGATAACTATTTCAAGGCTTTTTGCGTCTTTGGAATGTATCTGTGCAAAATCTGAAAATGATTCTTTGATAGTTACTTTTTAGTTTGTAAATCCACATCCACAAATCTGATGACTTGAGAAAGCTTTTCCGGTGTCCTAGATCGATTGGAGTCAAGTAAGATACCGTAGTACTTGTGTTTTCTGATTTCACTCAACAGCTGATTCCTTACAGTCGATGTAAGTAGGTGGATAAATTCATTTTGGATTTCCGGTGATAAATAAGATACTGAACCTAGATTTTCTCGGGCATTTTGTTGGTGTTTTTTTTTCTAACAGTTGATCCTACTGAGCAACAAGTTTTATCACAGATGGACAGGAAAGAAAGGCGGTGCCTGATGTTTCATATGAAAGGAATCTAACTTGCTTTGACAAACCGATACAAGCCCGTGAGAGGAGAGACCTTCCCTCCCCTCTCCCACTTTACTCCCTCCACATGAGGATTGGGGAAGTACGATTTATCTTTTTAAAGAGTCACAGCATGCAGCAAAGGGACGCCTATTAACCATTCTGTTAGCCAGTGGTTCTCAACCTTTTGAGATTCCAGGACCACTTGAAAAATATGTGTCTTAGCTACGGGCCACTACTAAAAATTGTGCTACTGCCGTGCTGAAAAGTTAGATATAATTATGCTGTGTATATAGATAGCTATAAGTAGTAAACAAAACATGTTAGTTCGTAAAACTATACTAATATGCTACGATTTGCGTGCTCCTTAAACAATAATCTTTCTTTTGTAACGAACAAATGTCATTTATATTATTCTCATAGCCTTCTTATTTAATTCAACTTGCTAACTTTAAAAAAACAACTTTAAGTCATTAACAGTAGTTTATATTTAAAAGACTGCTTTATTAGTTTATTTAGTACGAACGATTTTTTTAAAAAAAATTGTAAGCACTGCAGACAAACCCTTTTTACAAAGTTGCAAAGGGTAAAAGAATTTTAAAAACTTTCTGAGACAGTTCGGAGTACTCCAAATTTCATTAACCCAACTTACTGATGCAAAATATTCAAATTGTTATCACTGGTCAGTTCAATTAATTGGTTTAATTACGATGTTGGTAATTTCATCTTTATTGTGTTCGAGATTAGGACTGGAAACCCACGATAAATATCAAAATAGAATAAATAAAATTGGCCCCGCATTTATTGAATATGACAAGAAATCAAATTAATCAACAGTGGTTTATTTAAATATTTCTACATTTTCTGGTTTTTCGGTGATTTCGTACAATTTATCAAACATCTCAAAGTTACCTTGAAATAATCTTCTTTTTCAAAGATCAAGCTTTTTCGTAAAAGCAGACATTCTGTCACTGAGAGTTATATAATGTATCTGCTTTCCTTGCCGAGTTGAATTAAGTTTATTGAGTTTTTCAAAAATTTCAGCCAAGTAAGCCAGAACAGCAACCCATTAGCCATGGTTCAAATGATCAACAAGCTTTGAGTTATTTCTACATGAAAATCTCTTACGTCATCACGTAATTAAAACAGTCAGATAACCAGCGAACTTCAGTAGTAACTGTTAATGTTCAAAATTCATATTCGAGCATAAGAAATCAAAGAGACGAGAATTTAATTGACAAGCTTCATAAAATTAAAAACCTTATGGCCAGATCAGAAATATATTTAAGTCTGCGTTAATTCTTTTACTTGCTAGTCTTTCTCGATGAATCCTACAGTGCGTAAATTTCATGCTTTGCTCACGGACCACCTTGCAAATCTTCGCGGACCACTAGTGGTCAGTGGACCACAGTGTGAGAACCACTGCTTTAAGCCACACCTTTTTCTTGTCTTGGTAATTTTGGTTGCTTTTAGTGTCGTCTCTGCCAGCTCTATTAAAAGAATCGTATTGGTCTCTTACTGCTCACTCCCATCAACTCACAGTTTTTTTAATTAAAAAAAAACAACCACATCACCAATCCTACATTAGGATGTGTCATTTATTTATGAGTAGAATGGCGCCCCTTAACGCTCAATGGGGGCGCCAAAATCATGTTTACCAACTGGTTTGTAATGAAGATATTTTCGGAGCTCCAATATTCAATCTTGCAAACGTATTTGGGATACAATAGTTTACTTCAAAATTAAATTATATAATGAGTTTTAATACTCATTTTGGCGCCCCCTAACGTGGCGCCCGGGGGGCATTCGCCCCCCCGTCCCCCCTCGCTACGCCACTGCCTTAATGGAAGGGAGTCCCATCACCAATATTATCTCTAAGGTTCATCGGCCCATGTTCAAAGTATGAATAATCATGTGCAAAGTTGCACAGCATTCATTTTTGTGCAATTTTTACAAAATATCTGTGCAGTATTTCTTAACTGCTGCGCGGTGTCAGTCAGATATCTGTGCAGCTTAATTAAAGGGAACATTGTCTATCATGTTTGATTTTTTTAAAAGATGTATTTAGAAGACAGATGGGCTCACACTTAACCAGCTGTCTGGGGCACCGAGCCCGACACCAGCATCATTAGAAAAATATACTCTATGCTCTTTATCATCCAGTAAAAACTGCTTGCAAAGTTGACCAAGGATACATTTAGTAATGAGTTCGCAGGTGCTTTGCCAGTGCCACCTGGCAAATGGGTCACGACACAAAGGCTCCCGTCAATAAAAAAAAATTAGACCCAGACATCAAAAAATTATTGCAATTCTGATTCGTCCAACAAAATGTAAAATTCTTGTGTTCCCGTTTCTTTTGGAGTTGGCAGACAAGCGAAACATACATAGCATTCTTGTTAAATTGCCCTTATGAGGAGAACAAATGTTTCTTATCTCCTCTGAAAAATAAATTACGTTCTTCCACAATAATTATGAAACTTGTTCAAGAACATTTTTCTCGTACTGCAATTTATAAATTATCTGTTGTGATAGCCCTATATAATTATATAGTAGTCAATTGTTGAACTCCGTTTGCTTGTTAGTTATGTTGCTTAAGCTGTGTTATGATTTATCTGTTCTGATAGCCCTATACAGCAGTCAATTGAACTCCGTTTGCTTGTTAGTTATGTTGCTTAATTAAGCTGTGTTATGATTAACAGAGTTATGACTGAACTAAATTTTAGTTAATTTGCCAATTAAAAAAAAATACAAGTATATGAATATGACAATTTTTGTTCAGTCAAAAACTTTTTGGGGCCCCCTAGAAGGCGGGGATCCTAAGCTATAGCTTGTTTAGCACTGAGGCTATGTCATCCAATTAAAATGAAAGGAGTGTCACATGTTTATGTTCCTTTAAGATTTCAAACTTCATATCTATTACAAACACTCCTATGTTAAAAGATTATTGTGTCCTATGCTTAATCATGGTTTATGTCGAGTGTTGCATTTTTATTAAAGTTTTAAATATTGATAGTGTTGGTTTTCCTGGTTTGATCAGGCAACCCATTCAACTTCTGAATTCCAGATGGGAAAAATGTAAGTATCATTTGTTTTTGCATAAATGACACGGAATAAGAAAAGTGTTTTTATCCCTATGACTATCTGAGGTTTGTATAGTGAATTAAGTGAACTGCCGTAATTGCAGCCTTGCCTCTGAAACACTTCTACATCCGATAACTTTTTATCTCACGCTAGACACAGCCAAGGAAGTTAGGGAATCAAAAGCGTCCCACGTGAAGACACGTGTGGCACTGCTCAGCAGATGAAGCAGGTTAACCAGGTATTAGCCAAGGCCTTAAGAGACAAAGTCTCAGGCCAAAAGAATATGTATAAGTGAATCAAGTGAGTTAAAAGCAATGATATCATTCAGTTGACAGTAATCAGTAAGGAAGACACTTGACAAATAACATTTTATTTTCAGTAGTACATTTTATTCCTAAAAGATAATATCTTACTTGCATTTTTCTTCAGCCTTAACTTTTTTCAGAACAGAGTTGGGCCTGTATGTTTAATTCCAACATTACAAGTTTTACTGCAGTATTAGGTTTTTTTGACAAAGAATTTTTAAAAGATCATAAAAAAGAATTTACATTTGTGAAAATGAAAAATGGAAGAAGTGGGAAGATTTATCTTATCTGTTACAGACGCTCCTTTTATACAGAAGATTATTGGGTCTAATTTGCTGTTAGGTAAAAAAAAATATTAAAATTTTAAACATGAAATAAAATATTAAAAATAACTAAAATATATTTGATATGCTATGTTGTAGTTTCAATAACATCAACTAAAATCCCTATGGTACAATAGTTATAATTTATTAAAACTATTTTTAGAATTATGCAACATATAAATCTTATTTTCATCTAACATTTTCATGTTTACAAGTTAACATTAAAAAAATATCCCTTGGAAAACATTTTACTTTCTAACATCTTAAAAATTTGTGAAATGTGGAGTTTTTAAGTAGTATGTTTAGATCTAAATCATTACAATTTAGATTTGACATAGAAATCATAATAAACTTATTTCATGCTAAAGATGTTTTTTTTATAAATGTCATAAGGATAACATTTTATTTGCTAACATTAAAACGTTTTGTATTTGAATATTTTAAAAATGTCTTCAGAGTACAAATCATAACACAAAGCTCAGTATTCCGATAAGACACAGAATTTTAAACATGGACGCAGTAATTAAGTGTCAAATATCTTTACTAAGATCGAGTGTTGTAATAAACTTTGGGCATAGGATTATTCATTTATAAAAGAGAAAACAAAACTTAATTTGACAAGTTGGACATGTATGGAAAAGGAATGTGGGACAAAAATTTTAGTTAAATTGTGGATTATTTATTATTAATGTTCCATTTACAATAAAAATAGTTCATATTTTATATCCGCTATTAATGTTTACATATTTACCTAAAATTTACATAGCTCTGTTAAATAAAAATAAATTAATTATTGAATTTAAAGATATAAAAGGATTTCATTAAAGATTCGTGAGCTATTGATAGTATTTTTTTTTACACTGGTGCAATGCCTAATGTTTATTCCCAATACACTGGTTTAAAGTTGAGATAAAAAATTATATATATAGTATGATACACAAAAAATGGATACATTTGTTGAAGAAAATTGTGCATCTTTAAAAATAGATTTAATGGCCAGGTCATTCATTATTCATATAAGAATAAATTATATGTACACAATAAATATCTACAAAATCATTTATAGTACAGTATTTCATCAATTCCTTTTCATTTCCTTAAAAAAATAATTTTTCTTCAAAGAAATGATGTAATATCTAAAATATTTCTTTGGCTTGGAGAATGCTTTTAGTATTAGACAACCTAATGTTTTTCCCACAATGTTTTGGTTTAGCAGTAACATTTGGGCATACTAGAATTTTATTTTGACGTAACGGAAAACAAAATTTATTCTGACGAAAAGGAAATTTTTTAGTACAGTTATTTGCATAAAACAATATATATCTAGTATTTATAATGTAACTGAGGTATCTTAAAACTATCATTTAACATGAAAATATTACAGAAATTGTCAATTTCTGATTTACAGTAATATCACATAACCTTTTAGTGGAATAATAATCGTAGAATTTTATGAACTAAAACTATCAACAATATAAAACCAGATTTACATATTAAATTTGGGCTTTTAAAAGAAATATTTTCATGCTTTACAATAATTTTTACAGAAAATATACATCTTAAGTAATATATAAACTAAAAAATCTATTTTCTCTGTCTAAAAAATAAGAACATTCTATACTTTAACATTGTTCCTTGCTAATACCTTATTTATTTTTGAGCTGTGATTTCTTTTATCTAGCTGCTTACACCAGGCTCATAATTAACATTACCTAAAATTTTGAAGCAGTGTTATATTTTAGTATATTTGGTGACAAAGATAGATTAAAATCAGCAAAAATTACCAATTAATCGATAATTTCCACATCCCTAATATATATATATATGTGTGTGTGTGAATAGTGTGAATAGTGTTTTAAGCATGTATAAATCAGTACAATTTATAATGTTTGTCAACGATACAAAAAGACAAGAAAAAATATAATAAAACGAATACAGCAAGTTGAATATATTGTATGCATTTGGAGAAGGAAAGCAAGGAGAGTTGTTTGCATCAATAAAATGACAATCTTTAGGAGTTGACTAAATGATAAGTATTAGAGGACAATTTTAGATGGGCGTTTCTTGAATTTACATTCTAATAAAACGCTTAATATAGTATAGGATTCTAAAGATGACACAAAACATGGTAAAAATCTATAGCTTAATGAGTTAGAACAACAAATCCAATTTGAAAGACTAAAAAATCAAAACAACTGAAAGCAAAAAAATTAGCTTAATGTCTTATAATTTTTTGACATTGATAAAACATATCGGAGAGCGGAAGCTATTACAGAGAGTCCAACCAGTAGACCGGAGGACTTAATCATAGTGCCAGACTAGACTCATCCAGCAAGTACATGGGATAGGCAAGAAAAAAAACAACTTTTTTTTTGTAAACAATTTTTTTTTAAATATTAAAAAATGAACAAATTTGATAGCGCAAATAATTTTTTTTAATAATCACAATTTTCACTTTTACATTTTCTTATGAGCTGCATGTCTGTTTATGCCTAGTGAAACAAAGATATGTAAAAAATAAAACAACAGCATAAAGTGCAGCCGTTGAGCATTCCCCCTTCAAAAAATATGACATGTTATGAATATAAATATTACATACAATAAAAATATACTATCTTATCTTAGATATACAGACGCTCCTTCTATGCAGAAGATAATTGCGTCCACAGACCATGAGAGATGATCTGTTGGCAAGTGATGCAGCGGTCACAGGCCACGGCTATAGGGGTTCCACGCATTACCCCAGCCGCCTAACTATTGTCTAGTTAGGTACCCATTCGGAGCTGGGTGACTCGGGGACTCCTCAGGCCCCGAGAACAAATCCTCACTTTCGCTTGGATTCGAACTCGTGACCATCGGTATGACAGTCGAGAGCGCTACCTCTCGACCACCACGTCACCATACATGTTACATTAATATTACAAAACAGAATATATTATTGCCAGGGGCGGATTAAGACTGCACGGGGCCCTGGGCTGCAATCAAACCGGGGCCCTATCCAGCCAGCATTCTTAAAATAAAATGATTGTTAACAGCTAATATAAGACTAACTAAATTTTAATAATGAAAAAAAAACGAACACGAAGAAATAACTGATGTGTTCGCGGTAGTTATAATTGAGTGTGAAAAGAAAAAAAAATTATAGGGCCTTGCTGGGAATGGAACCCGACACCGGTAGCCCCACGAGCATGTACTATACCCACACGGCCAGCGGAACTTCTCGAAAATGGGAAATTTTTAAAATATAAACTATATTTTATATCATGCGAAGTGAATCAATTAAAGTTTTCTGATTATTAGGTACTATCAATACTATCATGTCTGAACGCGATAAGTTGTATAGATAGTATTAATTTATTATATTTTAAAGGGTTCGTGCAAACTTTTGTACACTTTTATTATAAAATATAAAAAGTTTGGGGGCCCCTAAACCGTCGGGGGCCCGTGGCTTTAGCCCGTTCAGCCCCCCCCCCCCTTAATCTGCCATAGATTATTGCTTACAAAGTTACAAAAGATGTTTTATATGTAAAGAATACTAATTTAATTGCCAATAAATAAATAATTTATGAACCATGGCAGTATTTCTCTAATGTTATAATAGGTCTTCATTAGACAACACTTAACATCTATAACTATTAAATAAAGATTCACTGCAGTAGTATGAGTTGACCATAAATTCACATTAAGGTAAAGCATACAATTTTTTTTTAAAAAGGAAACAGCAAAATAGTATAAAGGCAAGTTTGATATAGTTTGAAATGGAGAGATTATTTGGCTTAGTAAAATGACCATTACTATTACTCATCATCATCATCTGTGGCGCTACAGCCCATGTAGGGCCCTGGCCTGCTCCACCACATCCTTCCATTCAGATTGATTGATGGCTTTCTTCCTCCATGCTCAAACCCCCAGCTGGTGTAGGTCCATTTCCACATCATCGATCCATCTCAGTCTTGGGCGACCAGTGAGTCGTCTGCCTCCTGGTTTTTGCCTGTAAATGATTTTTGCTGCTCTATATTCTGGCATCCTTTAAACATGCCCTGCCCAGCGTAGTCTTCCTTTTTTGATACATGTGACTATGGGTGGGTCTTTATACAAATGGTATAGTTCTTGATTTGTGTGAATTCTCCAGACATTATTTTCTATCACAGGGCTATATATCTTCCGGAGTATTTTTCTCTCCCAAGTATTGAGTAGGTTCTCTGCCTTTTTGGTCAGGGTCCAAGTCTCACTAGCGTACGTTATTACCGGTCATATAATAGTGGTGTATATTATTTTCTTTGTTTCCTTTGAGAGGTTTTTGCTTCTTAGAAGTTTTTGTAAGCTGAAGTAGGAGCGGTTACCTGCTGTTAACCTTTCTTTCACCTCCGAAATTATCTCATTGTGTTAGTTTATAGTTGCCCCTAGATTTTTGAAGTTAGCAGCTCTCTCAAATTTGTGTTTGTTTATAATGATATTATCATGAGTATTGGTGTTTCGTGACATAATCATATATTTTGTCTTTGGTTAGTTTATAATGAGACCAGCTTCGGCAGATGCAAATTCGAGTTCCTTGAAAGCTATATCTATTTCATTCCTGTTTCTTCCCAGTAGCGCTATATCGTCTGCATATGCCTCATTACTATTACTACTTGAGTAATATTTTCACATAAGATAAAGATTTGTGATAACTATCGAAGGTTTTGAAAAATATCAGTTGGATTGACAATAAAATCAAATTAAATTGTCATGCGATAATAATAAATGTTGTATTTTTATACTAATACAAAATACAACATTGTGCTAGATATTAGGTAAAAAATTATTTTAAATGTGCATTTCTTGATTTAAATATATATGTAGAACAATATCAATAAATATACTAAATTATAAAAATGGCAAGTTATCCAAGCATGATAAAATTCTCTTAATAAAGGTATAGAATAACTAATCTAATTTTAAGTGCCTTAAAAACCTAAATTTAAAACCACACAACAAAAAGACATAAAATTACAAATAAAAAAATATCGTAAAATAAATCAATCTACACTTTAAAAGAAAGCCAATAATAAAGCTATCAAGTTTAAAAACAATAAGCAAACACAAGAAACAAAACTGTAGCCAAAAATCAAAGCTCAACCAATCAAATGATACTTTAGAACACAACCAATGATCAAGTTATAAAGTTTAAAAACAATAAGCTAACACAGAAGAAACAAAGCTGTAGCCAAAAATCAAAGCTCAACCAACCGAATGATACTTTACAAGACAGCCAATAATAGAGCTATCAAGTTTAAAAACAAAATTAGCAAACACAAGAAACAAAACTGTAGCAAAAACTCATAGCTCAATCAACCTAACAACTAATGAGCCAAATTACCCAATAACACAAGCAAAATCTAGAAACCACCAAACAAAATATAAAACCAGACCAAAATTATAAAACTCACTTTCAGAAACTGAGAAAACCAATCACAAAATAGACCAGAAGCATAAGTACAAAATCAATAACAAAATAGTGTAAAAGCATCTTGAAAAACCTATTTGTTTGTTTTTTTTTTTTTGGGGGGGGGGGGACAACAAATCTTTATGTCCATAAAAAAAATAATTACTGATAGGTGAGAAAAACTAATGACCTTTAAGATTATGTTAATGGCAGGTTTACATCTAAACAGCAGTAATAAAAACAAGATATACATTTAAATAATGTAGACTAATTCATCTTTTAAGTTCAACACACATATGTGGTAACCGTTAAAAGTACTTTAGTGTCTCTCATAAATCTTTTAGTATTCAGTTGCATGTCATAAGAAATCTTTTTGGACTGACATTCAGTGGTATCCGAAAGAAGTACCTGTAATACATCTCATTGGACTTATACCTTTTGGTAGTCAAATTGCGTGTCAAAGGTATCTTTCTGGACTGACATTCAGTGGTATCCGGAAGAAGTACCCGTAGTGCATCTTGTTGGTCTTACACCAAATGGTTGCCAACTTGCCTGTAGATATCTATCCAGATGCACCTTTAGACAGCCAGAAAGAGAACCTTTTATTTGACATATAGCCCACCCACCCTTTGGTTGCCAACTCGGCCTGCCCGTAGATATCTAGCCAGATGCACCTTTAGACAGTCATTAAAGAAATCTCAAAACTTAGATAACCCACATATTGGTTGCCAACTCGGCATGCCTGTAGATATCTAGCCAGATGCACCTTAAGAAAGCCATAAAAGTATAATCTGCAGACATAATGATGACCAACAAATTGGTTGCAAACTCGGCCTGCCCATAGATATCTAGCCAGATGCACCTTTAGAAACCCCTTTAAGAATCTGTGAACATATAGACAACCCACATATAATTGTTGCCTACTCGGCCTGCCCGTAGATATCTAGCCAGATGTACCTTTAGACACCCCAAAAAAGAGAACCTGTATACATATACGCCACCCAAATATTAGTTGCCAACTCGGCCTGCCCATAGGTATCTTGCCAGATGCACCTTTAGACAGCCAAAAAAAGACAACTTCTTGACATTAAGCATCCCACCTTTTGATTGCCAACTCGACCGCCCATAGGTATCTAGCCGGACTTATGTTTAGAAAGCAAGAAAGATTACCTGTTGATTTGTAAGCCACCCACGAGTACCTGTACCTGTAGACAACTGGGACCAACCTCAGCAGCACCAAGAAGTACCTGTAGACAACTGGGATCAACCTCAGCAGCACCAAGAAGTACCTGTAGACATTTGAGAGCAACTTCAGCAGCACCAAGAAGTACCTGTAGACAACTCAGAGCAACTTCAGCAGCAGCAAGGAGTACCTGTGGACAACTGGGACCAACCTCAGCAGCACCAAGAAGTACCTGTAGACAACTCAGAGCAACTTCAGCAGCAGCAAGGAGTACCTGTAGACAACTGGGACCAACCTCAGCAGCACCAAGAAGTACCTGTAGACAACTCAGANCCCCCCCCCGTTCCTTCCCGTGATGGTAAGATTAAATCACCTCTCACTAGGGTGACGATTGTTGAAATGTCGGTTTTTTCCCAATATGAGGTTTATAAAGAAAGACGCATCTTTAAATCTCCAAGTTCTTGTGTACGTAGGAGCCTGAATGGTTGAAGTTAATATATTTAGTATATCCACCTTCATTCAGATTAAACTCAAATGGTGTTTTTATTTGGTCTTACGCGGGTTCACAACGCTAGCTGAAACCCTAATTTCCGCAGCAAAGCTCGGGTAAATTGCTAGTATATTATATATGTCAATATCAGAATCAGGAATAAACAAAGAGTTTAATTTAGATTTTTGAAAATAGAAATTTAAAAAATTAGGTTCTAAAAATACATTTAAAGTTTTCCAATATACAAACTGCGTGAAATTACATTTGGTTGAGTATAGAGCAAAA
>MUZC01000924.1:412012-423789 GCA_002072015.1 Radix auricularia
TTTTTTTTTAACAGCCCGTGGATTAGGTACTTGTAAAATTAAGAGCCATAGAGGGACATAAAGTGCAGCCCTTGAACACTTCTTTACACACATCAGCCCTAGATAAGCCTTGCACTTTGATTAAAGTCTGATCTTTTGGCTTGAATCTCTGTAATATCTTCCTCCCTGGTATAAGTAGTAAAGTTAAAAACGTATATGACATTGATTTATAACAAAAAAGTGGAATTACTTTCAATGAGACCAATGTGAAAATCAAAATATGTAAATTTTGCTAGATAAAAAATTAAACAGACAATTGGCACTTCTACCTTTTTTAAGTGCAGCATGTCTGGTAGGGCCTTGTGAAACAAAGATATGTATGGAAATATAACAACAGCATAAAGTGAAGCCTTTGAATTCCCCCTTAAAAATATCACATTTTATGAATATATTTTTACATGACATAAAATATACATGTTGAGTTATTATTACAAAACAGATTTATCATAGCTTAATGTAACAAAAGATTTCTTATATGTAAAGAATACTAATTTAATTGCTAATAACTAAATACAACATTGTGCTAGATATTAGGTAAAAAATTATTTTACTATTTTAAAGGTTCATTTCTTGATTTAAATATATATGTAGAACAATATCAATAAATATACTAAATTTTAAAAATGGCAAATTATGCAAGCATGATAAAATTATATTAAAAAGGAATAAAATAACTAATCTAATTTAAGTGCCTTAAAAACCAAAATACAAAAACCACACAACAAAAAGACAAAATTACAAATAAAAAAATATTATAAAATAAATCAATTATACTTTAAAAGACAGCCAATAATGAAGCTATCAAGTTTAAAAACAATAATCAAACACAAGAAACAAAACTAGCCAAAAATCAAAGCTCAACCAATCAAATGATACTTTACAACACAACCAATGATCAAGCTATAAAGTTTAAAAACAATAAGCTAACACAGAAGAAACAAAGTTGTAGCCTAACCAAAACTCGAAGCTCAACCAACCAAATGATACTTTAAAAGACAGCCAATAATAAAGCTATCAAGTTTAAAAACAAAATTAGCAAACACAAGAAACAAAGCTGTAGCCAAAAATCAAAGCTCAACCAACTGAATGATACTTTACAAGACAGCCAATTATCAAGTTAAGCAATAAGCAAACATAGAAGAAACAAAACTGTAGCCAAAAATCAAAGCTCAACCAACTGAATGATACTTTAGAAGACAGCCAATTATCAAGTTAAACAATAAGCAAACACAAGAAACAAAACTGTAGCCAAAACTCAAAGCTCAATCAACCTAATAACTCATGAGCCAAATTACCCAATAACACAAGCAAATCTAGAAACCACCAAAAAAACAATAAAAAAACAGACCAAAATGATAAAACTCACTTTCAGAAACTGAGAAAACCAAATCACAAAATGGAACACAAGCAATAATACAACATCAATAACAAAATAGTGTAAAAGCATCTTTAAAAAAACTTTTTTTGGTTATTTTTTCGGGGGGGGGGGGGGAGAATCACCAATTACAACAAAGTTATTTTTTTAAAAACCTGTGTAAACATCTCCATGTCCGTACAAAAAATTAATCACAAATAATTGTGAAAAAATCTAATGACCTTTAAGATTAATTAAATTGCAGGTATACAGCTAAACAGCAGGGATAAAAAACCATTGAAATTATGATTAATGTAAACTAATATTATTTTAAGTTCAATACACATAGTCACATTGTCAGATGTGCCAGAATTTCATTTTTAAAAATCATTATACAAAAATAGTTAAAATATATAATACTTAAATATCCAGATCATTAAATTGCAAATTCACCTGTGTAAAAACAGCATCTGTGATGAACATATAAAATCAGTAGCTGTGGCGAATATAGTAACACACTAAATGAGCTCTCCTTAAAACCATCAGCCAATGTAGGCTGGGGCTAGTCTATTGGTTTGACTGTACTGTAAGGAAAAAATAACTTATTTATAAGATAAACACTAAGCTTCAATTTCATTTTTAAATCAAAAATATAAATACTTAAATGTCAGGATAGTTAAATTGAACATTCACCTTTTTTAAAAACAGCATCTGTGCTGAACACAAAAAATCAGTAGCTGTGGCGAATACACTGTCAATTGTAACACAGCAACAGATTGAGTATCAGCTCTCCTGAGTCTCCTGCCTTAAAACTGTCAGCCGTTGGACAAGCCTGGCACTGTCACTGAGAAGGAAGGCTTGTCTATTGGATTGTATCTAAGGGGAAACCAAGGCGAAAGTGAAGAATCTCGACCGTGACGTCACAACGCTACAGGTCCTGGAAACAGAGTTCTATAAATAAATTCAATCAAAAATGATTTTCAAAAATGGAAAGTGTTAGGGTTTGGGTTAGGTATAGCCTAAATAGCTTTATACTTTTTTAGACAATTGAAGTGTTTAGGGTTTGGGTTAGGTATAGCTATAGACATAGAATTTTGATTTTAGCTTTTTTAAGGAAATACCACAATAACAAAGCTGGCCGCCGGTAATGACCGTGACGTCACGGTCGAGATTCTACAAATACATGTTTACCGAAAACAACATTAACATGATTTATATGATAGACGCTAGTCATCTACAGTCTACAGGAAAATTACTATTAAAAAATCCTGAAACTAACCTTACATTGAATTGATTATGTCTTAATATGTCTTTCTACTACTATAAATCATATTGTATTGATTATATACTCTTTGATAACTCAAAATCTCAAAGTTTGTTTTTCAAGGCTAAATCCTGAATGAATCGGAATGAATCAGTAGGTACACAAAGCTATAGACATAATGGTGACAATCATTGGTCCAAGAATTTATGGTAGATCAAAACTAAATTGCAATCCTAAAATCAAATCTCATCTACTCATCTATTTGAGACCTACATCTTACACAAATCAAACATAAAAAAATAGCTAGTTTAACTAACAGTTTTAGTATTTAGTTACAGTTGCAGCTTTATTGTTAATGTAGAGTGAACTTTTTATTATAAAATACAAGTTAAAGTATTTTTTAAAATTTGACACTTTACTATAAAGCATACTTAGAATAGTATCATACTATGAATTACACTTACTTAGTCTTGCTTTAACTTTAACAACAAGCCGCAGCGACATTCCCAACTTCCTCCAACAAAAGCTGGTGGCCAAGTGGTCAATAACACAGACATAACACAGACGTGGTGAACACAACTCATTATTCCCGGCAATTGAAGACAAAAATTTCCACTCAATATAGTCATCTCAGTCAACACTCAACACACGTAGAATGTGACATTCAAAATTTGCCGCGTGTCACGTCCATTTCACACACTGAAGTACACTCGGGTGTGGTGGTGGGGGGGGGGGGGGGCGCTGGGGCGGACTGTTTCTTTATAATTAAGCTTATGTACACTAATGTTGCTGTCTTTTTGTTTGTGGCTAGGATATGTATGTTTTATATTTTATATATTTGAATGCATTGATTATCTGTATCTGTATGATTATTTATTTTATAAAAAGCGCAGTGAGCCTAGCTGCTTGCTCTGCGCAATACAAAGTCAAAGTATTATTATTATGGTAGAGAAGAGAGACAGGGAACAATAATAGGGGCAATATCGATTCTATTTTTATATTCCAATCGTAGCTGTCTTTATCTTATCTTATATGTTACAGACGCTCCTTCTGTTAGTTAGTTAGTTAGTTATTTCCTCTCGGGCCGAAGACGGCACATAGGGCAGATGTCATGGATTTCCATTTGTGACGTTCAGTTGCTAATTGTATCAAGTCCTGGTTATTTCTTAGACCCATGGTGGAGCTTTCTCTTATGATTGTTCTACGCAGGGTTTCTTTTGGCCTTCCTTGTTTTCTTTTGCCTGCTGGTGTCCACATGAGGGCCTGACTTGGGAGTCTTCTCTCGTCCATTCGAAGAACATGACCGATGTAATTCCATCGTCTTCTCCTTATAAAATTTGACACATATTCTTGATTGGTTTCTTTTCTTATTGTTTCATTTGATTTGAGATCACTCCATTTTAAATTAAAATTTTTTCGGAGGCATTTGTTTTCGAATGCAACTAATTTTTTTTCTATATATTTAGTTGATTTCCAGCTTTCGCATCCATACGTTAATACAGGGATTACACAGGAATTGAATAGCCTAAGTTTTGTATGCTTGCTAATTGTCCTTGATCTCCAAATATTTGTAAGTTTGTAAAAAGCACTTGACGCCAAGGCAATTCGAATCATTATCTCTGATGTTGTATCTCCATTATATGTACAGAAGATTATTGCGTCCTACGTATTTCTATGGTTTGTGTTTAGTCCTGTATTCTTACTAGAGTTTTAAAAGATGATAAAGTGGTGGCTTTCCTGGTTTCTTCAGGCAACCCATTCCACGCCATTCTTTATGCCATTTTTATATTCAAAGGTTGCATGATTGGGCTGAATTATACCAAAAATTAAGTAAATGAGAGTTCCAGTTTGGAAAATAAAACGTTTAAAAATAAAAAAATTTTTTAACAAATTTAGAACGCTTCAGACGTGAAGCTTTGATATTTGGCGCGGGGGGGGGGGCTGAAATATGCACCCCTCAACGTTAAATCAATGGCCTACGCAAGTTACTGGGGTGGTTCCAGAGCCAGAGGCGTCACTAAGGTTGGTGCCAACCCATCACATACCACAGGCGTCCTGAACAAAAATCTATAGGTACGGGGATGATTATTTACGATGCGCTGCAAAACTAAACTCGATCATCTGGACTCTTTCTTCCCCCTCCCGTATCTTTATTCCCTTAACTTCAACGAATCCCACTTTTTTTCTCCATCCTATCGTGTGTACGAGCAGTAGAAACTTTCAACAGTGGGGCGTCACTAGGAGGGTGCGGTGGGGGTGGGTCGCCCCGGGTGACACCATAAGGGGGGTGACACCAGACTGTAAATTTCTATATATTCCCGTTATTTGGTACTGGAAAACTCGGAGGAGCTCTATGGGTTAAATCGTGAGGGGGTGACCCCCCCCCCCGGGTGACACCAACCCTAGTGATGTCTCTGACTTACAACACTATCTTTAAGTATTTTTGTTAAATATTACAGGTACAAATGTATAGGTTCGTTGTGAATAAGTGAGTCTAATTTTTGCGACTCTGTACCTTGGAACCAGTGGACATGTTTATCATCCTGCCTCCACCGCTATACGCCCCTGGCTTCAATACAGCAACCGATATTTAATTAAAAAGTGAACGTTGCAATACACATGGCCGAGATGATCTCACGTCAACTCTAACAGGGCACTATCAAGGTCAAGGTATTCATGAAATATTTTGGCCAAGGGGTTATAACGTTACGCACCTAGTGGGGAGGGGGCGGGTCCCCACATTTGTGACAATGTGTGACGAGGGGGAGGGGGGAGTTTAAGAATTGCGACGTCACGTCAAAATAACTCAAATTTAAATTAAAGTTCCGTTTAATTAACTATTCGATTTCTTACTGACTATTTGTTTTAAGACGTAATACATGGATTCGCGCGTGTTACAATATTAGAGTGCAGCCTTGCACTAAATACATACTCAAATGACAGTAAAGTGATTTGAAACGCGTTCATTTTCAAATGGAAAATACCGCTTTAGGGGATGGGGTGGGTCTACAGCTTTGTGACGTCATATTTGAGGAGGGGACCTAAATTTTTGCGACGAAGTGTGACAAAAGAGGGGGAGGGGTAAAAATTAGTCAAAATTGTGTGACGTCAATTATGGACGGCACACAAAATTTAGAATGCTTAAAGAACTTGTCAGTTACATAATAACACAGACTACTTACTAATATTAATAGTTAATTGGAAGTCTTTAAAAAGATTTTTAAATTGTATCTTATTGCTACACCGATCATGATTTAAGTATAGAGAAGAAGAATAAATGCTAAAAATGGACCATGGAAAAAAATGCGCTTGAAAAAAAAGGCTACCAGTATCTTATATATATATTATATATAATTCTCCTCATGGTCCAACCATGCCGGACACCAAGCAAGCTGTCTCACCCCACCGACCAATGGGCTGTCAAGAAAAGGTAGTGCTTGCATCGAGACCAAAGATGCGTTCAATTGAGGTCAAGTTATTTGTTCCTTCAGAACAACAGTATAGCATGTATTTCGCAGTGGAGTGGTTATTACATTCGCCTAACACATGAAAGGTCGTATGTTCCAGTCCCAGCTAAGACATTACGTTTTTAATTTTTTTAAATGTTTGTGTTTGTACCCGTTCATTTCCCACTTTTCGAACATGGCTTCCCAATACGGCTGTAAGCTTTGTTTCTAGACATTGGTTTCATTGGCATAATAACTTCATGCTCTGTGCTCTCCGTTGCTCTCGGTGACAGAAAAGTAGTCACACACTCTTCTCAACAATTACTTTCATTAAATGAATACTTTAGGCGCCCTCCCTCGCTCTCCAGGCATGCGCAACTGTGTGTATTGCAGCTGCTACCTCACAAACTGTTCTTATTCACCGGATATCCCTGACTCTATCAGATTCAAATTTGCCCTTTACCTTTACGCGCAGACAATTTCCTGTTAGTACTGTTAGATTAGCCTTTGCCATGACAATAAGTAAAGCATAGGGCCAAATCTTATATGTTACAGACGCTCCTTCTGTAAATGTTCAAAAATATATGTCTAAAGTCTATAGTATATGTCCATATCTTCCAAAACCTGTTTTCGGTCATGGATAATTGTATCTTGTGGGACGTGGTGGTCGAGAGGTAGCGCTCTCGACTGTCATACCGATGGTCACGGGTTCGAATCCACACGAAGGTGAGGATTTGTTCTCGCGGCCTGAGGAGTCCCCGAGTCACCCAGCTCCGAATGGGTACCTAACTAGACAATAGTTAGGCGGCTGGGGTAATGCGTGGAACCCCTATAGCCGTGGCCTGTGACCGCTGCATCACTTGCCAACAGATGGTCTGTGGACGCAATTATCTTCTGCATAGAAGGAGCGTCTGTATATCTAAGATCTTGCTCTCTCCAGAGTTCCTACTTTTCATTCACTCACAATCGTTTGCCCAAACCCACCCCATTTGGAGAACTGTGTTTTTCAGGAAGGAAGTCTTTACCCGTCACGTGGTGGTCGAGAGGTAGCGCTCTCAACTGTCATACCGATGGTCACGAGTTCGAATCCACACGAAGGTGAGGATTTGTTCTCGGGGCCTGAGGAGTCCCCGAGTCACCCCTAAAGCCGTGGCCTGTGACTGCTACATCACTTGCCAACAGATCATCTCTCATGGTCTGTGGACGCAATTATCTTCTGCATAGAAAGAGCGTCTGTATATCTAAGATAAGATAAGATAAATCATTAGTGGGTATGATAAGACGCGGGTCGGCTAGTTTTATATATATATATATATATATATATATATTTAAAGAACAGGAAATGTTGATGTCCTAGCTACGCGGTTGGGTAACCTAGGCAATACAAAGTCCACGTAATCGAGAACGAATGTTGTAAATGACATATATATCCTTAACTACGACTACTGAAACTGAAATATAGGTAGGTAAAGTCTAAGTATTTATTTGAAATTAAAATAAAAATTGATTATGATTTTTGACTTTGAATTATCAAAACATTTTCCACTATCCCCATTTATTACAAAAAGTTCAGTAATGATTAATGTTATTATTGGAAATTATGTTACTTTACAAATTTATAAAGAAATAAAAAAGAGAGACTTAACATAGTCTAAAGAATAAATCGAATACGAACTACCACTGAAGTAATCGAAATTGACAAATTTTAATCGGGCTTTTATCACCACTTTCTACTTTACAAAGACAATACTGTCTTATCTTTGTTATTTTTAACTTTCATTTGTTGACATCATGGACTTCCCGTTGTTCAAACAGTCTCAATTCAATTTCAACCACAAGGCCTAATTCAATTTGGTTATTAGATGAGCAATTATTGGTATTATTATTTTTATGAAATACTTTTGTGTTGTGTAGTGTAGTAGCATGTAAATGTAGGCTAAACAGTAAACAACTAAACGAATAACAGTGACAGTAACTTGAAAAAAAAAACAAATTACACAGACTATTTGTGTAAGGAAACAATAAATTAAAGCTTTATTATCAACTAATACAAATAATGGTAGACGTTTCGGCTCATGCCTTCATCAGTACAAAAACAATTACATGTACTTACATATATATTCAAATTAAAACATATTAAATTCTATGTGATAAAATGAAAAGAAATGAAAGACAAAAATAAACACGGACATAGAATATAAGAAAAAGGAGGAAGTTGAAGTATCTAAAGTAACAGTGAAAAGCACAACGGGAAAACGATTTTGCAGTCATGTAAAATTGTGGATTTGGTTAATTCCATATGGAGCCAACGTACCAAATCGTTTTATGAGTCTATTTTCCATGTGGACTCTATCATGGGTATTGGTTGCATATAAAATACCAGTAACTACAATATCCAAAATGCCATCGTGGTCAACACTGTTAAAATGTTTAGACACAGGACACTGAGCCTGTTTATTTATATTGTACAGGTGTTCTCTAAACCGATCTCCAAGACGACGACCTGTCTCACCCACATAAATTTTGTTACATCTCTTGCAAATAATTGCATAAATCACGTTGCGACTGGTGCAAGTGAATCCATCTTTTATTAAGAGTTGTTCAAGAGGGAAAGAAATTTTGTTAATTTCAACCACATATGGACAAGTATTGCAACGGTTACGGTTGCAACCTTTTGTTCCAATATGTGCTTTCATGTGCTTTACGACATGTCGTAAACAATTTTCTGTATTTCAATTATGCCATTACTAATACTTAAATACTGAACTAAAGTTCTCATAATGAAATATCATGATCACTAGATAAGCTTATTAATGAATTTTAAAGGTTTAAAAGAAAATCTAGATTGAGCCATTAAATGAAAAACAGTTATAATTTTTAAAAATTACTCTTTTTCATCAGCTTCGCCAGATCAAGTGATAGTCCGGTTGCTCTGCAATGATATGACACTAGTGATAGCGGGATCGAATCCCGCCGCCGTTATGTTTTTTTTTTTTTAAAATTTCATTTATTATTTTTTTTTAAAAACATCATAATGAGTATGCTAATAATTTTTGTTAATATTCTGAAAAGCAGATACGTTGACTAAATCTGTTAAAAATAAAAAATATTTAGATTTTAGACTAGTCGTAACACTAGCCAATCCACATATGCTTGGCTAGCGTTACGACATCCGGTCAGATCGTCTGCTGCTACGACAGTCGTAAAAATGTGTTATGTGCTTACTTACAGTTACGACTAAAACTGTATTTAATTATGCTAATATTATTTTTTTTCTTTTTGATTCGCGAGTTGACACTCAGTCGGCATCACCAACCAACAAGGTGAGGCAAGAGTTTAAAAAATGACTATAAGCCATCACTGTTACTGAACTGTTACTAAATTTGTTTGAAAGATATTTTTGAAAAATTCTCTGAATTGAAGGCATCGCGAAAAAGTGCTGAACACAAGCTGGGGATGCGGGATTTGAAGCCATTGTCAGACGAAGGAGGCATAGCGTATCATGCCCCGCAGACTTGCTGTCATAATAGTGCAAAGAGAGGCGGGGGGGGGGGGGGGGGGGNCCCCCCCCCTCAATAGTAATAGTATTAGTAATAGAGTGAAAATGATGTAGAAGGATGAATGGAATGGTTTCCTGTGAAAAGTCTGCACACGGCACATTTTATTATTCCACACGAAACGAATTATTTTAGGCCTACATTCTTGCGATTGTGCGCGAATCAGTTGCTTGCGGATTTTCATTTACGGCTTTAGGCTTTACGGTATACTCTAAATTTTAATGTATCGGCATCACTTACACAAGTATACTATAGTATAGCAAAATCGGCTGATATACTTATAATCGGTAGACCAATACTAAAATTAAATCAAAATCTATTTAAAAAATTTATTTAAATAAATTTAGATTATAGAATTAATACACACACAAATAATGTCGTATTTTAATATATTTATGCCTATACAATTTACAGAAGAGTTTCTTAAGATTTAATTCTTTCCAGTTCCAGGTGTTTACTGCAAAGAGTGACTAAAACTAGTCGTAGCAGAAGTTGCGTATGTCGTAGCACTAGTTTCCTGACTAGCGCTACGACATGTCGTAACGCTAGCAACATCCGACCGGTTCGTCTGCTGTTACGACAATCTTGTCGTAACGCTAGCAACATCCGACCAGATCGTCTGCTGTTACGACATGTCATAGCACTAGTTTCCTGACTAGCGCTACGACATGTCGTAACGCTAGCAACATCCGACCGGGTCGTCTGCCGCTACGACAAAATTGTCGTAGCGCTAGCCACATCCTATTAAAAATTAAATTTACTTTGCATTAAATTAACATATATAGCTTGTATTTGTTCATTAATATACGGTTATTTATTAAAGATGAACGATTATTCATTTGTTTGTTAATAAACACCACAATAACATAAATAATTCCGTAAAAGACATATTTAAAAATTTCAAGCGTCTTGGAAAATTGACATCTGAACTAACTAGTAAAACGAGATCAGATGCTGTAATTTTACTCAGTTCATGGCAATCTTTTATTTTTCTATGTCATCTCAATTTATGGGAACCCTTTTTTTTAAATTAATGCAAACGATGCAAACCCATTTGTTGAAACAAAGATATGTGCTAATTTAGAAGGCTGTTACAGAGAGTTGGAGGAATCAACTAGATACTAAGTTAAAATGAGAAAAATATGAGTGGGGAAAATTCAGAAGACGTGGTTCTATCTTTAAAGCAAGAAGTACATCGATAAATGTTTTTATCCATAGATCTAATTATAAAAGCAAATAAAGAACGCGTTGACGAGTTTCATGTCCTTGCAAGAAAATATTTGTGTATGATACTATACCATCTAGGATTCTAAATGAAGAATTTGAACATCAATTAAATTTCTTTATTTACATTGATAAAGAAATGTTCGAGATTGAAAGAGAAAGGATCCATGTTTTTATGGCAGTACACGGGGCCGGTCTTAGCTATTGCGGGCCCCTATGCAGCTTAGTATGCGAAACTGATTGCGTGGGCCCCAGTTTGGGTAGGGATAAGGTATTAATAAGGATAATAAATGAAAATTAAGATAGGTTAGGCCTATGATAGCGCTGGGCACAATGCGACCGCATAGGTTGCAGGAGCCTAAGACCAGCCCTGGCAGTACCTACACTACAAGAAGAGGCATTATGTTAAAAAAAAGAGGGGAAATAACCCTTAAAATATATTTAACAGTAAATATTGGAAAATTCTTTATCCAACATTACAATTTTGCTAAGAATTTTTAACAATTGCTATCAGTGTATCTAGTTGTAAAAGGAGCTTCTCCTAACTAAAATTGAAAAAAAAATATTTTCGCTCCACAGTAAGTGATTTAAGACTACAAAATCTTGCAAAATTGTCCAAAGAACATGATCTTACAAAAAATATAAATGTTGATAACATAATAAACGATTTTTCGACTATGAAAGTTAGGTGAGTAAGTAAATTTATAAATAATAAAAAAATATGTTTACATACTGATGTATACAATTTATTATTATATTTTTAAAAATTCATATATTTATAAATAAAAAAATAAAAGCATATTAATTGTTAATGTTTTTGGGTGTAAATTTGGAATATCTTTTGTCTCATTTGGGGTGGGGGGACCTACGATTCCTATAACTTTCTTGTGGCC
>MUZC01000924.1:434120-464866 GCA_002072015.1 Radix auricularia
CCCTCCCCCACGTCACGCATCGTCACAAAGGTGAGACCCCCCTCCCCCCCCTAGGTGCGTGACGTCATTTATGGACGGCCCCTTTTCATTATTTACCTTTTTTTTAATAAAAATGTCGCTCTACATATCTTTAGTAACAGAAATAATAGGAAAGCTGATTTTTTTTATTTTAAAGAATACCATTTCTTTTTTTAAAAAATACATTTTTAAAAAAAAAGAATACAATTTTTGTTTAAAGAATACAATTTTTGTTTAAAGAATACAAATTTTTTGTAAAAAAAAAAAATTTCAAATGTGGAATGTCTTCTCTTTAGGTATCTCATAGATGTCATTCTTGGAAAGTCACCAAAAGATTATAGTCCAAGTGAGTTTGAGCATGTGGACTCTGTATCTTTGGTGGACTTGGCAGTCAGTCAAAACAGTAACACAAGGAATAAAAAATGTGCAGCTTGTAAAGGAAGACATTAAAGGGACAAAACTCAATGGCACAAAATCTACATCCTTACTCCATTGACAGATGTGGGTAAAAGATTATTCTGTCATCACAACCAACAAAATGGTGTTCAGTTCAAGTCAACAGGGGCCACAACAGGTGCCACAGCCAAACAGCCTGACAGAAGTCTCAGCTGTGATCAGCATTGACTATCAGTCAATCATGACTTAATGGATGCCCTCAAGTCAATATTTGTGACATATGTGAGGATACTTCATGTTTGAAATTTTTTAATGAAGAAATTCGGGACAAGTGATGTTCCCTCAAAGGTTTGTTGGTCTGTGGTTAAAATAAAACAACTTGTGTGCAAAGTTGCACAGCATCAAGTTTATAAAAAAAATATTTATATACTTATGAAATACGAATATTATATTACTCAGTATTTCTAAACTGCTGCGAGGCAATCGGTAAGATATCTTCGTGGCCATGCAGAAACGCAGCTTCAAGGAAACATTGCTGACAAGTCTACAAACCTGTTTGAAATTCAACTAAATAAATAAAACGTAAAACCACTAATTTCCAGACCGTAAAAGACAATTTAAAAAAAAAAAAAGACAGGATTAATTGTAAAAGGTTTCGTCTCCAATAAAGCTTTTAAATGGATTAAAAGACATTTGTGCAAATATAAGATACATTTTAAGTGAAGCTTTATTTGCAGATATTACACAAATTTAAACATTTTGGCAAATGACCTCTTCAGTCATTTATTAAAATGACAGAAAATTTACTTTATTTGTTAAAGATGTATTGATCATTCCATTTTTATAGAAATATATTTATAAATATATTTTTAAAAAATTCTATTGAACCCTTTGCTTAAAAAAAATTGTTTGGAGGTTATTCTAAAGGCAGGATGTTTTGTCAATTTTGTCTGCCAAGGATGTTTAGTGTGTGACCTACATTTCAATTAAGTTTATGCAAGTCAATTTTGTCTGCCAAGGATGTTTAGTGTGTGACCTACATTTCAATTAAGTTTATGCAAGTCAATTTTGTCTGCCAAGGATGTTTAGTGTGTGACCTACATTTCAATTAAGTTTATGCAAGTCAATTTTGTCTGCCAAGGATGTTTAGTGTGTGACCTACATTTCAATTAAGTTTATGCAAGTCAATTTTGTCTGCCAAGGATGTTTAGTGTGTGACCTACATTTCAATTAAGTTTATGCAAGTCAATTTTGTCTGCCAAGGATGTTTAGTGTGTGACCTACATTTCAATTAAGTTTATGCAAGTCAATTTTGTCTGCCATGTAAATGGAATGTCCCAAGGTGGGAGAGCTTTGTGAAAGATTTCCCAGTCAAAAGTTTTTAAAAAAATTGTTTGTTTCAAATGTAAAACAAATTGAAAATAATTCAGAATATTTGAATGTTAAAATTTTCTTTAAACATTTTTATTGTGTATATAATGCAATTGTGGTTTTAGTTTAGCAGTTTTAGTCCAGACAGCTAAGGTGAATTTTCCAATTTTTCCCAAAATAGATTTTATTTTATGTCTTTCATTTTATGTGCCTATTGCCAAAAAAAATAAAATAAATTAAATATACTATATATTTGGTATTAATGGATGAAAATGGGATTTTTATAAGATTATTCTGACCTTTCTTGATAACTTCTACGGACCGGCATTGGTCCGTGGACCACCATTTTGAGAAGCACTGATGTAGACTACACATCAACTGGTAGAAGCATGCCTTTAAACCTCCTGTTTATTTTCCAAAACCAGCCACTAGGCTAATATATAAATAAAAAAAACAGGTTATAAGCATTAAAGAAATTATTACTTTACACCTTGTTAGTGAAAGTATTTGAGCTTAACCCTTTTTATCCCCCAGAGTGTTTCAGACACAGGCATTAATGTAGAGTTGTCATCTAATTTTTTTAACCAACTTAATGTTTGCAAAATTATAAAGAAACGAAACAATAAAAAAAAATTTTTACCTTACAATTCAAGGCCAATTGTTAATGAGGGAAACATTAAACCCTAATAAGTGATTAATCTCAAACATTCCCCATTTTTTTGTTGTGTTGATTTTAATTACTGTTGGCAGGTGTCTTGTTATAATGGTGCTATGGAGTAGCTGGCAGGCATTATATATAGATGACCATTTGCTACCTAAGTATCAGCATGGGATATTTTTTAGTTCAATGAGTTAAAATTAATTAAGTCCTATAATCCTAGGAAATGTGTCTCTGTAAGTTTATGTACTTTATCACACTGTACAAGACTCAATTTAAAAAAAATTTTAATGATACATTAACTTGTACATTTTCAAAAAAACGTATATCCTCATTAGTACTGGATGTACCTATTTTCTAAACAAGCCATAGCTTAAGGCTCTTGCCTTTTTTGCCCCCCCCCCCCACCCGGGAATTTTTTCTCTTCATATTTGGCAATGACAGAGTATCAGGACTTCTAAAAGGCCCCCAAATGTCAAATAGCTTAGGACCCCCATATGTCAAATAGCTTAGGACCCTCATATGTCAAATAGCTTAGGACCCCCATATGTCAAATAGCTGAGGACCCCCATATGTCAAATAGCTTAGGACCCCCATATGTCAAATAGCTTAGGACCCTCAAATGTCAAATAGCTTTGGACCCCATCAATTCTAAATCCGGCCCTGTTCCTCATGATGTTTTACACACCAAGTAACAGAAGTTGTTATTTTCATCAAAATCTATCCTCTCACATTGTTGTTTTACATGGCGTACTGTAATAATTGTCATTGCACCAATGGTTGATCTTAACTCAAGGATTCTTGTTTGTTTGGTTTTTGATGAAGTATGCTCTTATATTTTGTTTAAAGGTCTAACAAGATTGTGAGGTTAACTTTGATGATAATTCAGGATGATCTTATATTTTTAAAGGCCTAACAAGGTTGTGGGGGTAAACCTGATGATAATTCAGGATGATCTTATATTTTTAAAGGCCTAACAAGATTGTGGGGGTAAACTTTGATGATAATTCAGGATGATCTTATATTTTTAAAGGCCTAACAAGATTGTGGGGGTAAACTTTGTTGATAATTCAGGATGATCTTATATTTTTAAAGGCCTAAAACAAGATTGTGAGGTTAACTCTGATGATAATTCAGGATGAAAGATAATTTGGTTGAGATGAATTTACAACAGAAAAACAATATTTATAAATTTAAATGAAACTCTTTCTTGTTAAGAAACTTAATTTTTCAATCAATACGGACTCACATGTACAATCATTATTATCAATTCCATTTCTAAATCTTTTTGTAAAGATAAAAATCAATTTTCTTTTCAATGTTCAATGTATATTTGAAATGTAAAGTATATATTTTTTGTGTTGACTAATTTTGTATATCAATGAATTTTAAATTTAAAATATATATTAATATTATTTTCAATGAGTTCTATGATGAAGTGAATTTTAACAAGTGATTTTCTTGATCATCTTTTAAAATTTAAAGAAACTGAATACAAATATTAAGCATCGCAATACATTTTTTTGATAATTTGATATCAATCACTGCTAATGATTTCTATCATCAAATACCGGTGCTTTGATAAATCATATGTTATCTCTGAGGGCCAAAATCTTGGTATTTCTGATTTATTTACAAAATATTTTTTTTTTAATTGCACTTTTGAAATCCTTTTATTTCTAGAGGTGAATGATAAAATTGCCATTTTTACCTAAACAAGTGACTCTTGTATTTGTTCAAGCAAAGGACTTATGTTCTCTTATTAATATTACAATCTTTTTTTTTACGTTGACACTCTTTATTTTATTCATGATTCAGATGGGGGTTTTTTTTCTTTGAAAAACAAAAATTGATTCATTACTTTTTTTGCTTTTAGTAGCAATTATATTTTTATAAAATCACAGGGGTTGAGTCTGCTATCAGACCGTGTTGAAAGAAATCAATTTAACAAGGTAATGGGAGTATTGGAGAAAAAAAAGAGAGGAAAGCATTGAGTGAGAGCCTTGGACCAAGGGCAAGCAGTCACACAAATTGAATTAAAAATCTTTCCAATATCACACTTCAAAGATCCAATCACATCTTAAACTCCAGATAAAAAATTTTTAATATTTAAAAAAAAAAACTGTTCGTTTGCTGTTGAAGGCTCTTGCAAACATGTCCATTGTTTTGCGTGTCTTTTTTTTAAAGCTTTGTTTGATTTATTTCTCCATCTTTATAGTTTTTAGTATTTGTAGTCTTTTATACATTGTGTGGTAGAAGTTTTATTTGGCTATAAGTCCTAACAACAAAATATTGAAGCCTTATCTAGCTCACTTGTCCTTGAATACTTGTAAGATAAATTGTAATGTTACTTCAATAATTTTGTTATAGTATTAATTGTTGGGCACAAAATTTTAAATACCCGACAACATTTAAATAATGTATTTTTTAGAAATATAGCATAAAGAAATTTACATCACGCTCAGAATGAAATTAAGTTTGGCCTGTGCTGTGTTTGTTACCGATAATGACATCATACTATATTTATTATTATTACGCATAATTTATGAAATAATGACATCCAGGTTCTTCATGCCGTCCTAACACTGACCATGACAAAAATATTCATAGAGGAAAAAAACACATTTTGGGGATTAATTTATTTTTTTCAATTGTATTTATTTATTCATATCATTTGTGAAATGGTCAAACACATAACATCAGCATTATAAATGACCAAAGACATTAACAATAATAAATGTACAAGGTTATCAGAGTAAATATATGGACATTTTTTTAAACGGGATAATTTTTTTTAAAAAAATGAAAATCAGAAATAAATTAGCCATGCCAATCATCATGTTTAAGTTTAACTTTATTTTAGTTTAGAAATGTGAATGTCTTGGAAAATTCAGTTGACTCCTCTTGCAGTGCTTGGATAATTCTGACAGGGTTGTTTTTATTTTGTAAAAAATAGTTTATACTTTATACCTTAGCTTTCCAAAGAGGTGCCTTTAATTTGACATTATTATGAGTAATGATTTCAAAATAATATTTTTTTAAATTAATTTTTTAAAAACTTGAAAATTTATTTTTAGATATTGTTTTTTTAAGTGAGATTAAAATTACTCATCACAATTATTAAACAAATTTTTTAAAGGCTTTGTAACTGGAAGAAAAAAAAAACCCAACTCGTTTCCTCAACCATAAGAAATTTTCAAGTATTTTAATGACCAATGTTTATAAAAAAAAAGTGTTGTGGGGGGGGGGGGGGGGATGACGAGATAAAAAATACATAAGAAAGTGTCTCAAGTAAAGTCTGTGTTGATTGTGAGCTGTTTGATTGGAGTAAATGCTTCTTTACTGTAAATATCTAAGTTTTACAGCTATTGCTTTTAAATTCAGGATAGGCATGAAAAATCAAAAAAACATGTGTGCATGTGGTTTGATTATATCGTTATAATAGATGTTTGTTACAATGTGATTAGGGTATTTGTTAAAAAATAATGTTTTACACTAAACCCCTTCCCCCCCCCCCCCGGCATAAGAATAATTTCCACCCAATAAATCTGATGAAATGTAAAAATAAACACTGTCTGTTGTTTTTTCAATTCTTTAGTGAGCTGCAAATAAAGGGGATGTTTCTAAAAGCTTGAAAAATAGACAAGGTATTTCTGATTGGTTCAAGACAGAGACTCTGACAAATAATGAACACGTCAGCCAAAGTCCTCTTCCTTGCTTCACTTTAATGAGGATGGTTCTCGGTCAATATTTCTTTTAATGGGAATATTTTTCAAGCTTTTACATTGCACTGAACTAACGAAAAGTAGTCAATTTGAGTTCAGTAAGCAAAAGGCCCTTTAGAATTGGATATAGCTTGAGGAAGGGATGTCAGGCACTGATCAGGGGGTGGGGACAGATCTTAAAAGGATAGAGGGTTTAAAATAATCTCAATTATTAGGCCATTATTGCTACATAAAAACATTTTTTTAAAAAAAAAGCATTGAGTAATTAGATGTGAGAATCATTCACAGAAAATATTCGAATGCTGTGTTTTATTTAGAGTTGGCAGCACTGTTGGCAGTACTGACTGCTGTACCAGATCACATGAAAACCATTCAAGAGCTTCTCAGGAGCTGACATAAACAACTGCAGGAGCCACTTGCTCCCGGACCCAGACAACAGTTCCAAGCAAACATTTGTACAGTACACGGTGAATAAATAATCCTTTAAATTTTATGTACAAGACGAGCTTTCCTTTTTTTGTTTTTCTTCTGTTGTCACTTTCACGCAACTGAGTTCCCATTTTAATATGTACAGTCGAACAATAGAGTCCTCTCATATGACAAACAGAGACCTGACATATGACCAACAGCTTATGTGTTGGTATCATACAGGATGTACAGGAGAGAATATCGTCATAAACTCTGACATTCAAATTTTCAAGACTCACAACAATTTCAATCAACACATAGAATATATGTATATCAACATAATATAGATTTTTATCATGAAATTTAATTATTAATAATGGATTATGTTTTAAAACTGTTTGCATTAAAATATTATTTTAAAAAACCAAAAATTAAAACATTAATTTTACAGTTATTGTTTTTCTCCTCAAATAAATTTCTGACACACAATCAACAAAATAACATTGAAAAGCAAACTAAATTTTTTTAACAAAACAACTCAATGAGATGAAACTAAGACGATAAAAGAAATGAACTGACGGAGAATTTGTAATTTGCTAATGTTTAAATGAACACATTAAATCTGTAAATTCAGCTGTGGATGGTAATGCTGAAAGCATTTCTGACCCAGGTTAACAGATTCTAGACAAAAGCTGCTTCTACATCTAGTGCCAAATAATTTCTACTCTTGTACAACACCAAAGCTAAATCTAGCCGGTCGTGCCTCTCTGTGTATCTACTTCTCGGTTAGTCTCGCATCGACACATGAATGTAAATTGCTGTCGATTTGCATAGTGATTTAAAATGGAATGTTGTCCACACAGAAGCACAATGGTGAAATGGACCAAAAAACAAAAAAATCAGGGAAAAGAAAATAATAAACAGGAAAAAATTGCACACATTTTTTCTTCTTCTCAAGAGTACAAAATGCATTTACTTTCTGCTAGTCAGCAAGCTGAAAAAATGGAATTTCTTTTCATTTTTAAAACTGAAGGCGCTCTAGTGGTTTGGGTCATATGCATGGAATATGAAAAAAATATCATGGAAGTTGACTATGTATTTACAAGACAAAAATATTGGTTTGTGATCAATTGTTTTTTTTTTCCCTTATTGTTAAATGAAATAAATATAAAACTGTAGTCACATGAATCAATGATAAATGAACATGGATTTTTCACAATGATAAAAACAATGGAAGCACTAATTCAAAAATATGCCATAATCTTTGGACCACATAAAAAGGTTTTCTAAGAAACCGCAGTAGCTGGCTTACAGCACAAATGGTAAAATAAAATAAAAATTAATAAATAAAACAAATGGAAGGAGAGAAGTGCTGTTGGCATTGCTTTCATTTTTCAAAGACCACACGGAACCCAACTTTAAAACAATACAATACAAGTAGGCCTTGAGTGGGCTGTTAAATTTAATCTCGCACATTTCCAGTTATGAACAATAATATTTAAAATAAAATCTACGATTTAAAAATGAAAACTGCTTCAACTATTGTAGTTAAATAAAAGTCATTTAAATATAATGATCCTTAAAATAAACATTAATAGATATCACATGGAAAATGACCAGTGACTTTGTATGTATAATCTCAAACTTAATGGGTTTAATTTTATGCTTTTTAAAACATTGAGATTTTTTTTTTTTCAAACTGCCACACACTATCATATTTGTGAAAAAATTCCATGATTTTTAAAGATTTTGGTAATTTTTAAAATAAGCAAACACAAAAAATAACAAATAAAAATAATTACATAGAGGCCATCAAAATTTCGCTTAAAATCACTGTTTGAATTTTACTGTAAAAAATACAAGCAAACAATTAATTAAGTGAATACATTTTAAGTTTAAACTTTAAACATAAATTTAAAATTGTGCAGTTTTCCTTACCTTTATTATCAATTATTTGAGCAACGTAAAATGTATTGAAAAAATACAACAAAAATACTTGTTTCAAAATTGTGCAAATTTCTTTTGCATTCACAGCTCCCCACTAAAACTAAGATTGCTAAAATTTAATGCAGCCCTTTGTCCTTTAACCATCAAGAAAAAAAAAGAACATATTTTCTAGATGGAATATTGCATAATAATCATTAGTGATGGACTAAGAGCAACATGGACAGGAATTAACATTCAGAGATGTTTGATCACTAATAGAGGATTTTTTTCTCTAAATGAAAAGAACCTACATCTCTAATGAACTTGAGTTAAACTGACATGTGTGAATGATTTACTACACCATAATACACATTTTATGTAAACAATCAAAATAATAAAAGGGATGTAATATGGTTTCCATAATATGCATCCAAGGGTGATGAATACTCTCCCCTGGTTATGTATAACCAGTCTATGAAATAATCTGCACTAAAATCCATTGATATATATAGCACCCATCTGCTTTAAGAAATATAGAATGTACTGACACAATGACTGCTGTCTGTGCTATTTATAGCACCCATCCGCTGTAAGAAATGTAGAGTATACAGACGCAGTGACTGTTGACGCAGTGACTGTTGCCGCTGCAAGAAATGCTGAGAAATCCCAGCAGTCTACATTCTTGAGTTGAATTTCTTCTTTTTTTTTTTTTTGTACAATATTTCAGCAAAAGTTTTTTTTTTTTTAAATCACATTTTCTTTTTAAAAACACTGTTCATAATGCTTTATCACAGTAACGACATCAGTTCATTTCAGTGTTTCTGTTCCTGTCACAAGTTGGCACAGTCTTGGGTCCAGGATTTGGAGCAGAGATGTCCAATGTTTCAGATTTTTTTTAAAAAATCATTGTTCGTCAATATCTTTGATTAGCTGAGCTTGTTATTAAAACTGAAAGATTGCCAGGTACCTGTGAGTCTTGAAGTGGAAGAACAATGTCAAAAATTCTACTGTTTGGAAAATGATTGATTTCTTGTATCAAGACAAAAGGCATAATTAGATATGCCATCAATCTTTGGAGTCTCAATTGTTTTTCCATTGAGAATACGAGTTAATTCAAGGCTGTTGGTTACTTGAGCTGTTGGGAACAGATATCATACATAGGCCATGTTGCCAGAGGGACCCTCCATGCAAGAGACGATATGTCCAAGTTTGCATGATAGCTGCTGGGCACTGGCTTGGTTGTCCTGATCTAATGCTTCCATGAGCTGTTGAGAAAATTAAAAATATTACAATCATTTACAAATTTAGTTAAGAAACAAAACATTTTTTTAATATAAATTAGTGGTGTCAAAAATTTAGAATTAAATTTTTAAAACTTAAAATCTTTAAAAAAAACTAAATAAGTCAGTTTTTCCATTTTAGCTTAATGATTAACTTACCTCATTCTTATATTTAGAGACATATTTGTATAGCTCTCCTAATGCACTGGAAATGTAAAATAATTTTGGACTTGTCTGTGGAAAAAAGCAATGGGACGAGATTAGATGAAATTTGAGCTTAAAATTAAATGTAACCAAAGCATTATCCGAATAAAAATTTTAAAAAACCAAAAAAATACTAAATAAAATACACATTTTTTAAAATAAAATAGCAAAATAAAATGATTTGTTTACCCGTGAAATGTCAGCCAGGAATGCATTCATCTCCTGATCACTGAGTGGTTGCTGCTCACGAATGTCAGTGAAGTATTTCTCTACAAGCTTACGATAATGAACAATATCTTTGGCAAACAGCAGTTTGTTGGACGGAGAATCCTGAAATTAAAAAAAAATTATTATAATAATAATTACCAAAATTTCTGCTCAGATTTTAAAAAAGTAATTTGATTAAATCATAGCAGGAGCTTGTGTCTCAAATCTCAAGCCTTCACTTTGTGTTTGTTAGCTATTCAATTTTATTATCTTTACTTCTCTTTTCTAAAAAAATTTTATAAACATTTTTTGGTTTGTTATTTTAAAATAATTGAAATTTACAGCAATTTTACAAGAATAACAGTAGTTGCAGTGTTTTTGTTTTTTTTGGTGGTATGTTTGTAAACTAGAATTTTTTTTACCTTTCCAAGTCTGTGTTCTGAAGTGGAGCAACTGTCCATGAAAGTTTGGGCAACAACACTAAGGCAAGAGTCAACAATCCGTGGCTTGTTGATGTCAAAGACAAAATCTGGGTTCTTGATTATGTTTACCCAGAACCTCAGAGGCAGGCTGTAATGACATACAAGAAATTATGCAACATATGAGATTTACACTGTTATGACATCTTGTCTTATCTTATATGTTACAGACGCTCCTTCTGTACAGAAGATTATTGCGTCCTACGTATTTCTATGGTTTGTGTTTAGTCCTGTATTCTTACTAGAGTTTTAAATGATGATAAAGTGTTGACATACAAGAAATTATTAAACATATTAGATTTACACTGTAGCCTTATGACATACAAGAAATTATTAAACATATTAGATTTACACTTTACACTGTAGCCTTATGACATACAAGAAATTATTAAACATATTAGATTTACACTGTATTGACATACAAGAAATTATTAAACTTATTAGATTTACACTGTAGCCTTATGACAGACAAGAAATTATTAAACTTATTAGATTTACACTGTATTGACATACAAGAAATTATTAAACATATTAGGTTTATACTGTTAGAAGCAATGAACACATTTCAGCATTTTCTTTCTCAGTAACATATGATAAAATAATGAGAATGATTCTTAGTTCTTATTTGAAATCCTACTTTACTTATCAAATTCTTAGTATTCACTTTATTTTTATTACGAACCTGTTGCACTTCCAAGTGTGAACAACTTCATAATCAGTGATACCGTGGGCGTCAGCCTGACTGTCCAGGAAGTCAAACAAGTATTTAATGACTGGCGGGACATAAGGAGAGGCACACAGCATGTTTTTGAAAAAGTCATCTACATACTTCTGGAGTGTACCCTGTAGATATTTGAATTTGTTGGTTAATAAAATGTACAAAATAGGTTCATGTATAATCAAAAGCCCCCTAAGAATAACAAGGTTCTATGTAAACTTTTGGTCGAATCGAGATATTCGTGTTTGAAAATTTGATTTTAGCAAGCCTTTATTGAGTTAGAAGCGTGTTATTCTGCACTATCCTCAAATTTGTCCCAAGATACAGCTTTCATATTTTTTGCCATGATAGATTGATACATGGACTATAACCCGGGGGCAATAAATCATTTTTGTCACAATTTCGTCACAATTTCAACTTAGAACCTTGTTATTCTAAAGGGGGGGGGGGTGATTTATTAGAGAGGGAAAATTGTATAAACTGTAACTAAACAAGAGTTAAGTTTTGGAAATAAAAATAACTAAGTCTACAATGTTCAAAATATACTTAATTTTTTATCATTTTCACCATAGCAACAAAAAAAAAATGCAAGCAAACCTTAGTAGACAATAGTCTGGTCAGGAAGATTTCAGAAATCATTTTGACCCCGCCATCTTTGACCAAAGTATCTTCATGCTTAACCTGAAAGTGTAGAAATTCAACATTAACCCGCTTAAAAAAAAAGAGCAAATAATATTTATGCAACTATTAGCAAAAATAATACATGTAATAAGAGATCCATTTTTTTTCTTTTCTCACAAAACTGTTGTTGGTTGAATATTAACTAGAGATTTTTTTTTTCTTTCCTGTCAAAACTGTTGTTAGTTGAATATTAATTAACTAGAATTTTTTTCATTCATGCACTGACTATTTTTTACTATTTACAAAAGAAATATATATTTTTTTTTTTAAATATAAAAATTAAAAATGACAACCGATTCGGGAGTTAAATTTAATTTTCTTGAATTCAAATATTAGGAATTGTTTCATATTATATGACATTATACGGTAACAGTTTCAGAAATCATGTTAGTGTTTGAGACAATTCACTTCAAGTTTTGAGACTTACAAGATGCCACTCTTTAAAGCCAGACTCCTGGTCCTTCTTGAGGATTGGAGACACTGAACCTATGGAAAGCACCGAGTTATCAAGGGAACCTGAGATGAAAAGAGTAGATGGGGATGGTGTGTCATGATGGGAACATGGGAGAAGTTGAAGACTCGAGTGTGAGGCAACAGTGGTGCAATGGACATGACAATGTCAAAGAAATAATCCATGGATATTCATACATTTGTCCAAAAGTTTAACCTTGTAATTTTTTTTTCCAGTTGATGTTTTTCAAAAGTCAAAGCATTAAATCAGTTGTATCCATGCATGTATTTGTAAACTATTATACTTTTGACATGATGTCATGCAGCTTACCATTCATAGACTTGACAGTCTGCTGTCTGTGCAGTAATGACATGTAGGCACCGTCATGGACACGGTAAAAGGATAAAGTGTTGAGCCTGCGCCAGCCATCTTTGTTGTGTGACGCGATGTCAATGTCTGTCAGCATCAGCGGACCAGTGGGGCCGTTACGCCATTCTAGAAATCAGAGAGCAATATAATCTACAATTTTACAATAGGAATTTTTAAATAACTTTTACAAAAAGTAACATCTGACCCGACTGTTTCTTATAGAAATAGAATTTTATTTGTTAACATTTCACGTAATGTGCCGTATATTTGTTTATGCTCTGATGTTACTTACCAAGTTCAAGGTCCCTCACATGGGGGCGCTGTGAGAATGGAATATTCTTATACATGTGGTCAAGTATTTTTTCCTTCGTCTGAGTGATTGTGTCACAGTCTGGAATGCGGACCTGGACGATTTCACCTCCATTTTCAATATTTAATGTCTGAAATGTGTGAAGATATTTAACTTTTATTTCTTTCAATAAATTGGATCTTGGTTAAACATGAAAGAACATAATGCCACACACATAATACCTTTAGTAGTAAAAAAATAATTTAAAAAAAATTAATCATAATATGGCATTTCATAAAAAACAAAAAAACAAAAAAAAACAATGAGCAATTAAATTTAAATGAAAGTCTCAGACGTACTAAGAGTCTAGGCTCAATTTTTTCTCTCAGCAGTGTATCCTCAGAGAGTGAGTAGCGGGCGTCCCCAGTGACAGCATCTACAGGCCCCTTCTCAGCCTGAAGCTTTATGGCTTTATACAACATAAACAGAGACGCCCCTGCATAATCCTGAAAAGTTAATTGCACATTTTAATATCAGGTTACCTTTTACTTTAAAAAGGTATGAAAATTATGTCAAGGGTAATTTGTGTCTTCTGTATAAACATTATGTCAAGGGTAATTTGTGTTTTCCATGTATACTTATGAACTTAACATGTCCAAAAAAATTATTTCACATTTCTTCAACAAAATGTTTTATTTCATCAATCAAGAGTTACTTACCCTGAGATATTTATACAAACAAATTGAGAGCCAATTTGTTAAGAGTTTTTCTACCACTGATTCAGATCTGAAAAATTAAATAAATTTACTAAAACTCAAATATAGATTTAAAAAAAAAAAAAAATTGGATGTCTTTAAAATATTTACAAAACTAATTACAAAAGCTTGAACCAAAGGTAAAAATCAAAGAAAGATAGGAATAATTCTTAAGTTAAAAGATTTGTTTGAGACGCAAACATACCTTCTAAGCATGAGTTTAGGATGTCTGCCTTCCACAGACTTGTGAACTAGATCTACCAGGAGGCACTTAAGAATACTGGAAAAGATTATAATAATATATTACATTGTATGATGATTTCAACAGTTCTGAATCTCAAATTTAAAATGAAGAAGGGACACAGAAATTTCAAGGATGAGTTAAAAAAAAAAAAAAAAAAATAATTATTTCATAAATTATTCTTTTTTTTTAAAAATTCATCCTTACTCATCAAATTATTTCATAAATTTGAAAAGTTCAAAGTTATAGGCAAGTGAATGAGCGAAATAAATAAATATTTATTTCTTTATTTCAGTTATTTTGGATTGTTTTCCCAATTCAATTTCACTAGTCAATCCTTCAAAGTAATATCCAGATTTTTTTTAAAAGACAGGAGAAAGCAAAAGACTTACTCTGTGGCATATTCCATGTTATTTAGGTATACTATCATCAACAGTGATGCCACATTCGCTCTGAAATATGACAGATATATGACAGAAATATGACAGATATTAAATGTATGCAAGTAATAGGAGTTTTAAACAAAAAGTAGACAATAAATTATTAATAACTGAATCTTGTCTGAAAATGTTGTTATGTCCCTAGGAAATTACATTCATAGCTTACACAAAACCTATCTCTAATGCTAAATGCCCTCTGTTCCTCTAATCTTACCTATCTGCCTATCTCTAATACTAAATGCCCTCTGTTCCTCTAATCTTACCTATCTGCCTATCTCTAATACTAAATGCCCTCTGTTCCTCTAATCTTACCTGTCTCTAATACTAAATGCCCTCTGTTCCTCTAATCTTACCTGTCTCTAATACTAAATGCCCTTTGTTCCTCTAATCTTACCTGTCTCTAATACTAAATGCCCTCTGTTCCTCTAATCTTACCTGTCTCTAATACTAAATGCCCTCTGTTCCTCTAGTGTGCGAATGAATGTGACCATGAACAGCTTTTTGCCAAGAAGTTGGTGGAACAGCTGCAGGCCATGGTCAGAGAACTGGAACCTTCCATTCTTTTGCTGCAAACAAAGAAGTGACTAAATTATAACAGGTACGTGACTTTCAGTAGCAAAAATAATTAAGTTTCAATTCAGGAATCTAGGAACCCGTTTTATTTTCCATAGATTTTTTAAATCATACATTATATTAATATGGTTATATATTTTTAAAAAGTTTTTGGCATCCATCTTGTTTAGTTAATACTACAGCAAAGTTTTAAAACCAAATCCCCATCTTAAAAATAAAAAAACTTGAGAGGGGAAGAGCCCTTATTTCATCACCTGGGATTTAAAGGGCCTTGGCTCTAAGTTTCTCTAAGAGAGGGGAAGAGCCCTTATTTCAACATCTGGGATTTCAAGGGCCCTGGCTCTAAGTTTCTCTAAGAGAGAGGAAGAGCTCCTATTTCAACACCTGGGATTTCAAGGGCCTTGGCTCTAAGTTTCTCTAAGAGATAGGAAGAGCCCTTATTTCAACACCTGGGATTTCAAGGGCCCTGGCTTTTAGTTTCTCTAAGAGAGGGAAAGAGCCCTTATTTCAACACCTGGAATTTAAAGGGCCCTGGCTCTAAGTTTCTCTAAGAGAGAGGAAGAGCTCCTATTTCAACACCTGGGATTTCAAGGGCCCTGGCTCTAAGTTTCTCTAAGAGAGGGGAAGAGTCCTTATTTCAACACCTGGGATTTCAAGGGCCCTGGCTCTAAGTTTCTCTAAGAGAGAGGAAGAGCCCTTATTTCAACATCTGGGATTTAAAGGGCCTTGGCTCTAAGTTTCTCTAAGAGAGAGGAAGAGTCCTTATTTCAACACCTGGGATTTCAAGGGCCCTGGCTCTAAGTTTCTCTAAGAGAGAGGAAGAGTCCTTATTTCAACACCTGGGATTTCAAGGGCCATTGGCTCTAATTTTCTCTAAGAGAGAGGAAGAGCCCTTATTTCAACATCTGGGATTTAAAGGGCCTTGGCTCTAAGTTTCTCTAAGAGAGAGGAAGAGCCCTTATTTCAACACCTGGGATTTAAAGGGCCCTGGCTCTAAGTTTCTCTAAGAGAGAGGAAGAGCCCTTATTTCAACACCTGGGATTTAAAGGGCCCTGGCTCTAAGTTTATCTAAGAGAGAGGAAGAGCCCTTATTTCAACACCTGGGATTTAAAGGGCCTTGGCTCTAAGTTTCTCTAAGAGAGAGGACGAGCCCTTATTTCAACATCTGGGATTTAAAGGGCCTTGGCTCTAAGTTTCTCTAAGAGAGAGGAAGAGTCCTTATTTCAACATCTGGGATTTCAAGGGCTTTGGCTCTAAGTTTCTCTAAGAGAGAGGAAGAGCCCTTATTTCAACATCTGGGATTTCAAGGGCCCTGGCTCTAAGTTTCTCTAATAGCTGCATTATTTTCATAAAGATAAACTTTCATATATCTCATTGTGGCAAGTTTTGAAGTTATTGGTATGTTTCATGTCATGAATCTTGTAACATAAACAATAAGATGTTTGTTAGCAGCATGCAGTCCAGTTGCCAGGTTAGACCAGAAGGTCAGTAAAGAGGTTAGACCAGAAGGTCAGTCAAGAGGTTAGACCAGATGGTCAGTAAAGAGGTTAGACCAGAAAGTCAGTGAAGAGGTTAGACCAGAAGGTCAGTAAAGAGGTTAGACCAGAAAGTCAGTGAAGAGGTTAGACCAGAAGGTCAGTAAAGAGGTTAGACCAGAAAGTCAGTAAAGAGGTTAGACCAGAAGGTCAGTCAAGAGGTTAGACCAGAAAGTCAGTGAAGAGGTTAGACCAGAAGGTCAGTAAAGAGGTTAGACCAGAAGGTCAGTCAAGAGGTTAGACCAGAAAGTCAGTGAAGAGGTTAGACCAGAAGGTCAGTCAAGAGGTTAGACCAGAAAGTCAGTGAAGAGGTTACTCACTATTGGAGGATGCAGGATGATGTGGTCGGTCATTCCTGGGAAAAGAACTTTAAATGTGTAGCTGTGGAAGTCCCAGAATGGAATGCCGCTCGACACCAGGTCGCCCGTGAGGTCAGTCATGTCGGTTTGAAGCTCAGCAAATGCTGGGGGAAGGGGGGGGGAAGAGAAATTTGAATACATGTTTAAATGACTATTAATGGCAGAGACTCCTAAATTATTTCAAGAGACTCATTGAAGTGCCCAATAATTTTGATTCATTACAATTATGAAATCAGTAAAATTTAAGGTCCTGTCATGCACCAGCAAGAAAAAAAATCAATTTCTGAAACAACTAAAATTATAATACTGATACTTCTTCTTCTGTGTTCTCAAAATTTTTTTGAAGGAAGATTTAGACCACAAGCCCTATATCCATGATGTATTGCGCTGTGGCTGTCAATTGGCTCAGTCCACCATACAGTTTATCTTGGAGGGTAGCTTCCTGGGGCCAAATGGCCGCCTGGGTGTGGAGGTACAGAGGGCAGTTTTGCAGCACATGTTCCGCATTCTCTGCAGCTGTTCCGCAGGGGCACATTTCAGTTTCTCCAATTCGAAGTTTGCGGAACATGTGCTGCCTAAGTTTGTTGTAGCCTGTCCTTAGCCTGAATATGATGTTCTGAGATTGGCGGGGGAGAATTGGGGCAACTAGATATTATTTTTGCATTTACCTTGTTTACATTCATTGCGGACATTACTCTCCAGATTGTCCAGCTGTATTTGTAGTTTCCGGTAGATTCTCTCGGCCTTGGTGCTCTGCCTCCGGTAGATGATGAGGATGAGCACGATGACGAGCAGCAGGAAACCACCTCCAGCAGCGATGCCGGCAATGGCCTCTGTTGGAAAGGTGAAGGACTCTTGGACATCGTATTCAACTCTGCCGATTTGAAACTCCAGGTTGTTGATCTTTACCTGGGAAGGGGAGACAATCAATACAAATCATTTAATGTGATCAAGTTTTTTTCATTTTAAATATAAATTCACAAAACTGGTTAGAATCATTTCTTTAAATATAGAAAAATAATCTAACAGACATACTATGCTGTAAGTACTAATAAGTACTAATACTAATATTTATACTAATACTTATACTAATACTAATACTTATATTAATATTAGTACTATAGAATATTAGCCCCAATAATCTTCTGTATAAAATGAGTGTCTGTGATGTATCAGATCAGATGATGTCATGTCATCAACCAAAGGTATCTACAACAGGTGCTCCAACAAGTTTTATAATTGTGACTTTTATGTGTTATGTTTGACATATAAAATTGTTTAATACGTGGACACCCAACAGACCCACGTAATTTATTTCATCGAAACGGTTTATATTTTTATATAGCTGAATACAACTGTTTGAATAACTATGAATAGTTTAAATTACCTTAACAAAAGGGAGAGCTTTCCTATCTTTCTCCACAGATGCTGCCCCCTGTGGCTGGCTGCCGGGCAGCTTACAGACGATCTGGGACCGTGAGAAAGTCGTCACATTGCACGGGTAGCTACCGATAGTGACGGTCACTTCAGACTTTTCAGCAGCAATGTCCAGGTCGGAGCCCTGTAGCAATGATGGTGATAAGCAATTTTTTTTTAAAATGAACTTTGCCCCATGACTTAAATATAACTAGCTGGGTGTAATGAACAAAGGAGTTCTATATTTCTAAATCTAACCTGGTATGTATTTTTAAAAAAACACAAAAAAAACAAAGGGATCTAAAGCAAATGCTTTGTTAATTCATGAAATTGTATTAGTCAATTAAGAAAGCTTTAATTTTTTTTGTTTTGATGAGACTATTTGTTTGTGTGTCTTGTGTTATTTAAAGGCTCATATCACAGTCTTATTCTATATGATTAGTTGATGGACAGGATTTATTTAACACTTATTGGAGTTTTTGTGTTGTGGAAACAAACCTCAATAATCAGAGCATCGCCTTTCAGGAACTGGATCCCGTTGGGCTCGGTAAAGTTGTAGACCCTGGGATTGGGAAAGTACTTGAGCCGGTAATCCAGGTTTTGAACAGCCGATAAGTTTTTAACGGATGCGACGCCATCCATGATAAACCCAAGCTGCACAATCTGGACAGGGGGGACCTTGTGCTCGGCCTGGTCGTTACGCTTGGAGCGTATGATGTTCTTTAAGAAATCGACCAGCGCAGGGGTCGGACACTTCATTACGTTGTTGTTCATAACTTGGCAAACCTGGGGGGAAAAAAAGTTTGGTGAACTTCTTGGATCAATGATAAGTTTCTATTTACAGTTACACCTTTTACAAAGCTTAAGTAAAGATTATTGCCCGTAAAGGTAAATCTGGTATTTGTCTAGAACTTACTGTCTCATTTGTAACTGTAACATCTCCGGTCACTGAAGGTATATAAGCAAACATCTTTGGTTCTTGAATACTGAGGAACTCTGTGCCCGTAACAGTTAGAATTCGTCCACCCCTATAAAGAGGACATTGAGAAAGATAAGACATTACAAGAGACACATTTCATTTAAAAATAAAAACACATGTATTTGAAAATCTCAGTGACTTCAATGTAGTAAAGTCTAACAGGGCAAAAATGGTAGCTAAGGGGAAAATGATGTCAATGCTTTGTTTTCATTTATCTTATCTTAGATATACAGATGCTCCTTCTATGCAGGCGATAATTGCGTCCAAAGACCATGACAGATGATCCGTTGGCAAGTGATGCAGCGTTGGCAGGCCATGGCTATAAGGGTTCCAGCCGCCTAACTAATGTTAGGTACCCATTGAGAGCTGGGTGGACTCAGGGACACCCTAGGACCTGGAACAAATCTTTGCCTTTGCATGGATTCGAACCCATGACCATCGGTATGCTAGTCGACCACCGTTTAAGCGTGTACTCAAAGATACTTTTTAGTGGGGCTATCTATTTATATATATATATATTTCACCAAAACGAGTATGTGCAAATAAGCATGATGAATGACCTTTGCTGGGGTCAACAAATCACAGTTGGCAAGAGTACGCTACGACGTGGGTCGTATCTAGATGTTTATATTTGTCTACTCACTCTAAGATACTCTCAAGGGGGGCTATCCTGGTAATGGTTGGGTCCTCCTTGTACATGAAGAATCTGTTGAGTGAGTACTCCTTGTCGTCAAACAACACTTTGATGGGACTCTTACTGTCTGTGTGCCAGACTTTGGACGTGATACACTCAACAGTAGTGTTGGTCACCCTGGGGAACAACAACAATTTTAATTTAGATGTGATACATTCACACTTTTGTTGGTCACCCTGGGGAACAACAACAATTTTAATTTAGATGTGATACATTCACACTTTTGTTGGTCACCCTGGGGAACAACAACAATTTTAATTTAGATACACTCAACAGTAGTGTTGGTCACCCTGGGGAACAACAACAATTTTACTTCACACAAAAAAACACAACAAAAAGTCTTTTGACTTCAACCTTTTTTTTATGTAAAGTATTAATTGAATAAACAGATTGAAATGGAACTTACTTGACAACCTTGCATGAAACATCCGCCAATGAGGCTTCGTGGTATCCACCAGTGTCCATGTCTCGACCACGGATGGTGATTCTAGAACCCCCGGATTTGGGTCCAAATTTTGGTTCTATTTCTTCAAGCCTAGGATTCTGAAAGAGATGAGCCACCAGATAATATGATGAGCCAGCAGATAATATGATGAGCCACCAGATAATATAATGGGCCACCAGATAATATGATCAGTTGATCATTAACATGAACATATATTGCACAGGGTGGAAGAAACGGATCATATGAGGTGCCAAGTTGAGGCTGACAACGTTAAGTATACAAAAAGGAAAGCTGAAGACTGAGATTGAATAAACAATTCTATGCGGACAGCCTCTGCTCCAGACAGCATGACAGCCTCTGCTCCAGACAGCATGACAGCCTCTGCTCCAGACAGCATGACAGCCTCTGCTCCAGACAGCAAAGTAATTAAGTATATACTTGAATGACCATTCAAGTAATTGATTCAATAAGTTTGTACACTCAAAATGTTTTTTGAGTGATTTGCACTGAATATAACGGAACTAACACCAAGCAGAAACAACAACTATTGCCCCGATCATTTTCAGCTGTGACTGACCTTGTATTTAAAATATGAGTGAAACTGTGTACTGGTCTGGTCAAGCTTGACCACCACAGGGCCTTCAGCTACTTGACCGCGCCACCGGGTCTGACATACTATCCTGTGAAATAATATAAAATATTTCTTTAAATATGTTTTAACTTCTGACCGGCAAAACAATTAAAACATCTAATACATTCAGCTAATAACTAATATTATTTTCTTCACTTCTTGCTAAAACGTTTCTCAGGCGCACTTTCAAAGAGAACTCTTACCTTTTTGAAGGGGAATAGAGTTCTCTAAAAGGGATACAACCCACGTTGGACACTGTGACTGCTTTCTCAATGTCTTCAAACTTGGCCCCCAAGTTACTCCCAGTAATTGTCACGTTTGTCCCCCCTTGTATGGGACCAGATAGTGGCCAGACCTAACAAGTAGAAAGCACAACAATAAATGGGAGGTTATAATAAGTTACAAGGACATATTTTTTATTTCCCCTGAACTCTGATTTTTAAGTCTTTTTAAAATTTTCAACAAATCTTTTCTTTTAATGTGAAAATATAAAAATTTAATTAAGTAAATTTGATTGATATTTAAAATAATAACGTTAATGAGATTTTTTTTACACTTCAATTTAAATTTCACTTGTCAATTAAAATTAATGAATAATTTTTAAGTAATAAAATAGAACATGAGTTTTTGGCATGCCAAAAATAACAGCCAAGCATTTAATAATTAGTTATTTTGGGCAAATGAATATTTTTACCATGTGACAAAAAAGAAATAATTAATTAATTAATTCTATTCATATCAACCAACCGTTTGGATGCGAGGGGCAGGGCAGGTCACTGAGGCGTGCTGCTTGCATGCTGTGATATGGGAGCATGTGTTGTGGCACCAATAGCACTCAAGGTAGGGCCGTGTGTAGTTGAGGTTAACACACAAACTGCACTCGCTAGTAGCCAGCACATCACATTTGTACATTGTAGCTGTTCAAGGGAGGTACACAAATCATTCATCAAACAAAGCAAAATTAGGAAACTTCTTAATTTTTTTCTCTCTCACATAAGTAGGTTTCATTTTCTTTACACAACAAAAATAAAATTATTATTAACTGCAAAAAAAAAAAATAAAACCAAAAAACAACAAGAAAATTATAAATTTATTATAGCATCATAAAAATTGTACTTGAAAGAGGATTAAATTGAATCCTAACAATACGTACCATAAAGTCGTGTTGTACTTTCGAGCCAGAAATTGTTTCCCCAATACACAGACAAATTGGCCTCTAGCATTCCCACACTCTCAGCATACTCCATCTGGGAAATAATAATATTAGTAATAATAATTATAGTAATAATAGTAATAATAATAATAATAATAATAATATTAGTAATAATAATAATAATTTGAGAACTTATATAGAGCAGTACCCCAGTAAGTAGCTTGGTTCACACAAAAATAGTAAAACACATACTTAAGTTACCTCATTCAATTTAAAACATTCATTTCCCAATTACAAAAAATGAACATGTAATGGCATGATGGTGCACATAATAAATAGAAAAATAAATAATTTAGAAACAAGTAAAAAGTATTTATGGAACTTTTTTCATTAAATATTATGTATAATTTTGTGTTTATAAACACAATGCTAAGAATGAATTTCTTTGTTTATTGATTGTAAGCAACTGATGAAACTCAGAAATATTTTCTTGTTTTCTTAAAAATAAAAACCAATTTGAGGACAAAAAAGAACAACCTCTCGTGATGCATAATTAATTAATATTTATTTGCAGAAACTTACAGATGGAATGTCACAAGTTAAACTTTTGTCATCATGCCGCTTGGCCGGCGTTGTGATACGCTGGGCACCGTTCTCCAGCACGCACTCAAATCCCCGGTGCCTGGACTGATGAAAAGATGGCCAAAAATTAGATCTCGATTTTTTAAGAAAATGAATAAATATAAAAATAAAACTTTAAAAATTATATATAAAAAATATTTCTTCTTAAAAAATAAATGTTATTTCTGAAGCAGTGGTTCTCAACCTTGCTGAAGGTACTGGACCCACCAGTTTCATATGAACATTTACTAAAACCCTTAGTAATAGGAAAAATAAAATTTAAATGATATGAGACTGGTAATGTCTCGACCTCTGCCGAACCCCTGAGACTGATTAACAGAACCCCTGGGATTTGATGGAACACAGGTTAAGAACCACTATTCAAAAGGGAGTTTTTCTAATCTATTTTGTTTCCCTAGACCATATTGAAATAAACACCTAGGGAATAAATAGGAATAATCCCAACTTTATTTCATGTAAATTAATGAGGTTATCAATAAGGGGCTGTAACAGTGTACGTAAGTACCTGTAACTCTGGAATGTTGTAACCTTTCAACAAGATTGTTTTCTTGACCCCAACAGGTAGGAAGATTTCACCGGTTACTCTTGTGTCGATCTGAGGACAGTGTTGTGCTCCGTGGCGGCCAGGCTTTGTGCTCTGAACACAGAACAGATGTTTGTCAACGTAGACATAAACATTGACAGCAACAGAATAAACAAAGGCAAGGGAGTCGACTCTTACGCCGGTAGGACTATTTCTTACACTGATCTTAATACTCATCTGATTAATGATAGTTAATAATAAATAATAACAATAATAATTATATTATTATTTTAAACAAGTCTTTAGCATAATTTATGACACATACATTACGTCAAGAACTGTGAAGAGATCTGACAAAAGAAATACGCACATAATACGTAATGACATACGGCAGGGGACTAATTAATAACTTACACTCTTCCCACGTATGATGTCAGATTTGCACGATCTTGTGTCGTCAAAGCAACCGTTGTCATAGACACACCAGTCACATTCAAAGCTTGAGTTGGTGCAGCTAGAGCAGCTGACAAGTAAAACAAAAGTCACTTAATAAGTTGGGATACAGGCAGGATAGCTAATATAACTTTATAGGGGATACAGTTCAGATACAGGCAGGATAGCTAATATAACTTTATAGGGGATACAGTTGGGATACAGGCAGGATAGCTAATATAACTTTATAGAGGATACAGTTCAGATACAGGCAGGATAGCTAATATAACTTTATAGGGGATACAGTTGGGATACAGGCAGGATAGCTAATATAACTTTATAGAGGATACAGTTGGGATACAGGCAGGATAGCTAATATAACTTTATAGGGGATACAGTTTGGATACAGGCAGGATAGCTAATATAACTTTATAGGGGATACAGTTCAGATACAGGCAGGACAGCTAATATAACTTTATAGGGGATACAGTTCAGATACAGGCAGGATAGCTAATAAAACTTTATAGAGGAATAATAAATGTGGAACTCTTCTCTATGACCAGTTTGTCAATAAGTAGTCTGTATAGAACTGACTCTCAAGGCATTTGATCTAGGCAGAGGCGCCACTAGGGGGGGTATGCGGACCGCACCAGGTGGCGCCATCGCAAGGGGTGACACTAAATGGTAAAATTCTGTATGTTCCTGATATGGGGCACAGGCAGACTCGAAGGGGGTTTATGCAGTAAGTTGTGAGGGGGGCAGTACAACATGACCTACTGCACTGGGAGCAACCAACCCTAGTGACGCCTCTGGATCTAGGCCACTGGTCTAGGCTCAGTGACACACCAAACATACCTGTGGAAGTTGGAGCAGTTGTAGAAGGTGAAGTTCCTGGTGACAAACAGCTTCCCGGTCTCGCTGGAGTTCAAGGCCAAGGTCACAGTTTTGAAGCCTTCCGTCCCGAGGTTGATGCCGAGCTGGTTAAAGTCCGGAGTTTTGCAGATGGCGCCAAAGTACCAGAAGGTCACGTTGGATGTCCAGTTTAGTTCTGGGAACACGCAGGTGTAGGATGACGTCTGGGGCAGCTGGGGGATGGTCAGGTGAAGCTGCAGGGGGGAAAATATTTTTTATTACGCTTCATTGATCTTAGCCCCTAGGAGATTTCATTTGGACGATACAGCAATTTTAATATCATTGTTAAATAATTTATGACATTTTGTGTTTGCTCTGACCACCTAGTCGTTTGGCCCCGCCCACTCTCTCCTTTACTATATATAAGCTCGCACTGCTCTCTTCCTGCTTTACTTTCATTGACTCTTTGGATTTCCCCCCAGCTAAGTTTTTATATTTTATATTCGTTTTATTTGTGTATTGTTAGTTCGTTGAGGAAGGCTCTTTTCCGAAACGTTCTGTTCTGCGCTGTTTTGTTACGTCCTGTCGGGCTAATCCTTACCCTGTCTACGTCTTTTCCATTTACGTATGACATTTTAGTAAGTCGTTACAGCAATATTATTGTAACAGTTACAAATCTATTCCATCTCAGTAAGACTTTACAGCATTTCTGTCCATAACACTGGTACAACATTGTACAGCCATATTATAGTCAATGTGCCAAATTTGTATCGTTTGTTCAGTTTTTAAAAAAGCCACTTCCGCTTCGGATATTTATCAGAGTAACAAGACTGCGGCTGGTTGAAATTCTGTTTCTATTAACTTCAGAATATTAGGGATTGTATTTTTAAAAAAACGTATCTAAAATTATTTCTCTAACCATTGTTTTAAATAAACAAAAAAAAAACAACACTTTGGACTTCGATCGAAAGATGAACAAGAAAACGAGACAAGATCAATTTCCGAGATTAAAGTTTCATTCAAACTTAGCAGACGAGACTTGATTAAAGCCAATCAGCTCTCAGCATCGGGCTCGTCTGCTAGTCGTCTGCTCGTAAGCACAAACAAATACAATTGATGAAATATGCCGAACATAAACACAAAAGGTGCCTCATATTCTACACCTTCATAACGTCTGCAAAGGATTTCAACAACAACAACAACAACAAAAGTTCGATTGTGAGTGTGTGTGAGTGCGTGTGTGTGTGAGTGCCTGTGTGTGAGTGCCGGTGTGTGAGTGCGTGTATGAGTGCGTATGTGCGAGTGCCTGTATGAGTGCGTGTGTGTGAGTGCGTGTATGAGTGCGTGTGTGTGAGTGCGTGTGTGAGTGCGTGTGTTTGTGTGCTTGTTTTTATTACTTAACGCTCTTACAATTCTGTTTCAAATGACTTGCTTGTGTCAGCGATATATTTGTTTAACTTTAAGGGCGGTGAGTGGGGGGGGGCGGGAGACCCGCACCTGTTCACGTGCAGTAATCACCACCACCACCCACCCACACCCAATACACCAGAGCGGGATTTGATGTGTTCAATCTCGTAAGTTTGCTGCCGGGAAGAAGTCGGTTTACGAAAATAACAACCACCAACAGTTACCGGTCCTGATATTACAACACCAACAGTTACCGGTCCTGATATTACAACACCAACAGTTACCGGTCCTGATATTACAACGACAACAGTTACCGGTCCTGATATTACAACACCAACAGTTACCGGTCCTGATATTACAACACCAACAGTTACCGGTCCTGATATTACAACCACCAACAGTTACCGGTCCTGATATTACAACACCAACAGGTACCGGTCCTGATATTACAACACCAACAGTTACCGGTCCTGATATTACAACACCAACAGTTACCGGTCCTGATATTACAACGGCGGCGAGACTTGAAATTACAGTCACAAAGTTTGCAAAGACCTGGTTTCGGAGTCCAAGATTTTATTTGTTGGATCTAATTCCCCCCCTCCCCTTTTAAAGAGTTACCAACGTATTATTCGTAAAAACTCTTAAGCACCAACACAAAATTGTCGCATCCAAAAAAAGAATTCAAAGATAAAAAATTTGAAAACAAATTTGTGAACATTAAATTTTTGACAAGACTAGATTATTGCTCCAATCACATGATGCTCTCGATTCCAACTCTTAATGATTTCGACTCCGATTCCAGCCCTAGAAATCCAGACTCCTTGCTACCCTGCAGACTTTGGGTTCGAGGCTTTCAATAACCATTCACTGCCAGACAGTGACCTCATTGCCATCTTCCTTATGAAAATGCCAGGCCGGGCCGAACGGGGCCAGACATACATACCTCGCACCCCACACTGTTATTGGACCCCCGATTATTTAATCGGCTGGGCTCCTTTGTGAGCGCAACACCGCTGGCTTAAAATAGAGAAGTATTCTACAACAAACAGATTCGACGATACTCCAGATGCCTGGTCGGCTCAAAGGGTACACAACAAATTAGTCCGTGTACGCCCTCCGCCCCAACCCCTTCACTCGGCTTGGACGAATGCTAAAAAAAATGAGCGAAACCCAAACACGATATAGGTTAACAAAGAAATACCGCGGGGAAAGTAAACACCGTCTTGAAAGAAAAATATTCAGAGCTGTAACTAGGAAGTGTCGGGACTCATTCTTAGAGAGTATTTTTAGTTTACATACTAACTTGGCAATGCTAGTGTTTATACATGTATATGGAGAGAAAAAAGGTACCAAAAAATAAAGATAAAAATGTTGGCTAGTACTACCCCACAATCCGCCCCTGGTGTATGGTAGTACCACTACAGAATGCGCCCCTGGTGTATGGTAGTACCACTACAGAATGCGCCCCTGGTGTATGTTACTAAAGTTACAACACATCTAAGTCATGGTCCTTCCAACTTATTTTCAACCTTTATCTTCTTTAGTTACGTGGCAACCACACGGAACCACAGAGACACACAGAACCGTAGACTAAGACACATAGAACGGTAGACCAAGACACACAGAACCGTAGACGCACAGAACAGCATATAAAGTATTAAAAAGACAGACATAATCGTAAACAAGACAGACAGCACCGCAAATAATGAAACAACCATACAGAAAGACAAAGAACACCATGCATACAAGGACACATAACCGCACACAAAAGACATAAAGAACCACAGACAAAGACACAAAGAACCATAGACAAAGACACAAAGAAACACAGACAAAGACATTCAGATCACGGACACGTTACCTCCTTGACCGTGTTGACGGACACGGTGGTGGGTGAGATCATGGTGATGTAGATGCACTGGTTGGAGTTGCCCTGGAGCCACCTGGACTGGTTGGGGTCGTCAGAGTTGGGGCAGCTGCCTCTCAGGGCACACCTGGGGAACATCAAATATTTATAGGTATACTAAACAGGGAGGAAACAGAAATAAATATGTATAGCTTACACACAATAGGGAGGAACCATACATAAGCGTTAATGTTTTTGACAATTACATCAATTACACCAATGAACACGATAAAAAATATTATATTTCAAGTCCCAGGTGCTTCTTCTGCACAGAATATTATAGCGTCCTACGCTTATCCTTGCAATGACCTTAACGTCAACACTTTCAGAAACCTTTCACATCAACCATGACACCGTCCTTAATGGCGATGATTGCATCAAACATTGCAGTAACAATTTCAGTTACCAAGCTTTCAGTTACCAAGCTTTCAGTTAAAAAGCTTTCAGTTAAAAAGCTTTCAGTTAACAAGCTTTCAGTTAACAAGCTTTCAGTTAACAAGCTTTCAGTTAACAAGCTTTCAGTTAACAAGCTTTCAGTTAACAAGCTTTTAGTTAACAAGCTTTCAGTTAACAAGCTTTCAGTTAAAAAGCTTTCAGTTAACACTAACAAAACTTTGAGTAAAAAAAAATCATGTTAAGCCTGGTCCCTTTTGAAACTCAGGACGTGTTAGCGCATTTTCGTATTATGTATCAGTACTTATGTTAGATATCAGCATTATGTAGTTATCAGTAATTGTGTTTAGATTTTAGACATATTTTTATGAATTTTCTTGTGTAATGAATATACCTGACATTTTTTTTTATTTAAAAGTCATTTCTTTACATTTTAAAAAAAAATATTTTCTCTTTAATCTAACTACAAGTCACCACAAATGATGACTAAACTTTTACACATATTCTAATGACGTCAACAAAAAAAACAAAAAAAACCAAACTAATTCTTTTGCACGCCTTCGCACCACTCTTGAATGCTTGAAAAATGATGTATTCGACTTCCGGCAATGGCGGCCGTTCCCTGCGCCAGTGTTACCTCTCGATTCGCAAAGTTTTTTGGTAGTTTTAACGGGGTTTTTTAACGGATCGAGTAACTGAGTGTTGATGCACAAATGGCAGGTCAGGACATACAAAAAACATATATACATCATGGGTCTAGGACTTATGGATGCTGTGATCAAAGGTGAATACAGACGGACAAAACGGGTGCAATAGCGCATTCGACTTCTCGAAAATGCGCTAAAAATCAAGTACAACTAATCGTATGTTAAGAATGAACACCAATTTTAGTACACAATGAAAACTAAAATTTAAAAACCCGATTGCAGTAACGTGTTTTAGTTGTGTGGCATTTTCTTTAATTCCTATTTATTGTTCTCATAATTTTTTTGGTTCACCTATAATTATAATCCCATATGGTTCACCTATAATCCCATATGGTTCACCTATAATATTATATGGTTCACCTATAATCCTATATGGTTCACATATAATCCTGTATGGTTCACCTATAATTATATTCCTATATGGTTCACCTATAATCCTATATGGTCCACCTATAATAATAATCCTATATGGTTCACCTATAATTATAATCCTATATGGTTCACCTATAATTATAATCCTATATGGCTCACCTATAATCCTATATGGTTCACCTTATTACGCGGCCGTTGTGCCATTCAAGCATCTTTATGTGTTTAACTTTTGAAGTAGATTTTTTAAAATACCCAAATAAAAGCCGCAATAAACACCTGTCATTATTTCGTTGCTTGAATGGGGTGGGGGAAACAATAATGGGAGTTATAATAAACTGATGAATATCTGAGTTTTCAGCTGCCATTAAAACATAGAAATCATTCAACACGGCCAACAAAGAATTCAGTTCATCGCCAACCAACGGGGGCTCATAAAGGGTTAACATGAGAGTGGGCCAGTACGTCACAGTACGCCGTAATACGTCACAGTACGCCGTAATACGTCACAGTACGCCGTAATACGTCACAGTACGCCGTAATACGTCAGCCGTAATACGTCACAGTACGCCGTAATACGTCACAGTACGCCGTAATACGTCACAGCTCAACCAGCGGAACCAGACAATGACGGCAGGAATCAAAGACATCAACAAAAGACGGGACCGTACGCCGTGCATTTTAACGCTATTTTTTTCCAACACGACCGGCCAACACGACCGGAAGAAGAAAGAAAAAAAAACACCCTGGCGGTGTTGATTTAATCCGCGCCCCTTGATGTTTTTAACGGCGGTTTAGACTATGAGCAAATATTGAACAGATGATTCTTTTCTATTGCCCCCCCTCCCCCTGCCGCCCCGACATAATCCAGGGAGAAACATCGAAAGCAGCTGTGTGAGGGAGCAGGTGGGAGGGATTTAGGGGCACCCGAAAACTTTAAGGGGGAGGGGGAGGGAGGGTTGGGGGCGCGTGTCATGTTGAGCGTGTCACGTGTGTCAGTGAGCGACTTGAAGTGGCGGTGGCACTGAATTCGATTGATGCATCATGATGAGACTAACATCATGATGAGACTAACAGCATGATGAGACTAACATCATTACCGGTCCTGATA
>MUZC01000924.1:465095-476553 GCA_002072015.1 Radix auricularia
AAAGGGAACACAATTTAACTGGGACATTGATCACACGACAAGACAATGAGACTAACATCATGATGAGACTAACATCATGATGAGACTAACATCATGATGAGACTAACATCATGATGAGACTAACATCATGATGAGACTAACATCATGATGAGACTAACATCATGATGAGACTAACATCATGATGAGACTAACATCATGATGAGACTAACATCATGATGAGACTAACATCATGATGAGACTAACATCATGATGAGACTAACATCATGATGAGACTAACATCATCCAGGCTTTCAATATGCGCGAAGTTCTTCAGAAATTAATCCAAGGCTGGAAGTTTGGTCGGCGAACATTTGATGATAAATAGGCATTTATAATTTATGTAACTAAATAGCAATCTGTAAATATTTATAATTTATGTAACTAAACGGCAATCTGTAAACATTTATAATTTATGTAACTAAACGGCAGTCTGTAGACATGTATAATTTACGTAACTAAACAGAAATCTGTGAATATTTTTTAAGAAGCTGAACAAAGAAAATATGTAGAATTGTCAGATAATTTTGTCAAATTATATTTTTATTTTGTATTTATTTAAAATTATGTTCTTTTTACTTTTACCATTTTCAAATTAGCGAACGGACACACATCGATAAGTGTGGGCCACCTAGAAAGATATGTGCCGAAACCGTTTGAGGAACACCGTAATATAAAGTAAAAAGGGGAAGGGGGGTCAGAAGGGGCTCGAGAGTGGGGTTGTGGCGGGTGGCCCACGAGCATAAACCGTGGCATACAACGGCATCTTGTCGTCTGCGATCATAATCGTAAACAGACCGGAGCTGTGCTCAAACTTGCATCCGGGCCTCGGCAAGGTAAACACAGGGGCTGACATGAACTCGAGCAGAAGGTTATGGCGCCGACACTCAAATGTCAGTGACGTGTCGGGAATGGGCTCTTTAGCACGCCGCATTTTGATGGGTCCCAACCCCATCACAACTTGTGATGGGTCCCACTCCAACCCCATCACGGACCGCTGAGAGTTTCAAGGGCGTGGCGTCAGAGAGGTAGGAACCGTAACGCTCTGAAGAGCACAAGACTTTAAAATTCATCAGTGGAGATTTCAGATGCGAGGGCGTCGACGTAAAATACCGAATAATTTTTTAAAATTTGGCAAATTGGAATGGTGTAAGTGTGGGTGGGGGTATGCGTGCATAGGCGGATGGTCAGAGTGTGAATTAATGTGGGAGGGGGATTGATATATATATATATAAATTTAAATTCAAAGTATACAAGGAAAGAAACGAAATATTCTAAATGATGTTTAGTAAATTTTTAAAGAGAAAAAAAAAAAAAAAGACAACTAAAAACTTCTGATTTATCGAAGGTTCCACATTTCTTCACCCCCTTCTTGAAGCAGACAAAATCGTTCAGTCTCATAGCTTCTTGCAAATATGCAAAGTTAAGAAAATGGGACATTCAGTTGATATTCTAATACTTAATTCGTCTGTTTTAATCCCATCAGCCCATCAGACGTCCAATATTTACAGCACCTTCTCACGTGTGCGGCTGTTAATTCCTAACTTGAACTTTATAACTGGGAGAGTGCTCCCAAATTTATAGAGACGCCGCTGGCTGAAATTTCACGTACATGAGAAATAGGAAGTGTGCGCAACTCTAATGGCTTCAAGGTGAGATAATACGTTGAGTAAGGGGAAAGTATTTGAAAATGCCGCCTGCACATGTTTGAGACAGTACCTGGAGGGGATCGCAACCACGCCAAATAAAACCTGGATTTGAGGAAGAGAGGGGGAAAAAATACATTTCTTCCCACTCGAAATGTCTCGTACCACGAACCATTTTATTTATGTATCCAGCCTGGCCGAGCGGTTAGCGAGGGAATTTCTTTTAATCATAAATGTCGCGGGTTCACAGCTCCGCGGTACAACTCATCTATTCCTCGTAGACATTATATCCGTGGAGGATGTGTAATGAGGTAATTGGGTGCATCTCTTAGCCCCCGCCCGCTGATAGGAAGCTCTTAATTAGCAACAAATCACTCCGTCCTCCGATATCCTGAGTGAAATAGTTCCGCTATAAATCCAGTCACTCTCGGAAGCTCGGCAATTATTGTCTTTTAAATTTTAAAATAAATTTACTTTATTTAATGCTTTTTTGATAATTTTTAAAAAAATATTTTTATTTCTCGGGTCCACTATCGAAATATTAATAATTCTGGCTCGTCTGGTTTTTGTTAAGGGGTTTCAAGTTGCAAGATGTTTCTGGTTTAATGATTAAGGTACTTTACTGGTCGCAAGGGCTTCACAGCGCGGTGAGGGTATCAGGGGCTGTGAGGGTATCAGGGGCGTGGGTTCGGAAGAAGGGAGGCAATAAACACGAAGAAAGGGTCAAGTGCTGTAGCTTTAACTTTTGATTTGGGTGGGGTGGGGGATGGGGGTGATCTACTAACAGATTTCCCTACATATCAGGGGCGGATAACTAACTGTCAGTGGGATGTGAGGTGTTGTGTCAATGAAACGCTAACATTATTTCCAAAATTTAATTATTTTTTTAAAAATCCGCCACTGGTGTTCTTGGGTTAGATTTTTCTTTTTTAAATGATGATAATTACTCGGTACGCCCCTGGTACTTACACGCTAATTGAGGTTATAGCTGTTTGTGGTTTTCACATCACGAAGACGGGAATCTCGACATTACGAACTTTTAAACCTAAGAGAACCGTGCAAGTGTCATTAATGGTGATGTTGCTAGGCCACCATATGCTGGAGATCCATACATAATCACATATCCACTTTTTATGTTCGCGTGCAATGTTGCTCCTTCAGGTTCCACATCATTTGACGTCATTAACATCAGAACATGTATCTCTCTCTCTAAAGGGTTCTGCGATATTCTACTTTCTACTTAACGCAGTCCTTTCCGAAAGTTTCCTGACTGGATGGACACAGGTGGAAAAATCCTTTGGCACGCGCTTTTTTTAATCGGTGGCACCAAAATTGTGGAACGGTCTTCCGAAAATTTTTTAAGAATTTGATTGCTAATAAAATGTAAAGACTTTATATATATGTATATCTTATATATATTAGTGATATAGTTTTTCAACATCAGATCAGAACGAGCATGTAAGTCTAGTCTAGCATGGATAGTGTTAGCACAGCGAGCATGTTAGTCTAGTCTAGCATTGATAGTGTTAGTACAGCGAGCATGTTAGTCTAGTCTAGCATTGATAGTGTTAGTACAGCGAGCATGTTAGTCTAGTCTAGCATGGATAGTATTAGCACAACGAGCATGTTAGTCTAGTCCATCGTGGATAGTATTAGCACAACGAGCATGTTAGTCTAGTCCATCGTGGATAGTATTAGCGCTACATAAGAAAGCATTCACTCTATACCAACTGTTCATAATGGGAAACGGCAGTAAACAGCCACCGGATAAGAACTCATAGAAGTTACCGATTTTCTTCACCAAGGGAATTTCCTTAGTACCAGGGACCCGAAAAGAAGATGGTAAGTTTGTGTGTAAAAGGGTGGGGGTGGGGGCTCAGTGGTTGGGGCGTCGAGTGAACTGTTAACTGGAAACAACGTCAGAGGTCAAACGTGACTCCCGAGCATAAAACTCCCAAACTACGTGACTCCAAACAATCTGACACAAGCGATCTTCCCTCGTCAGGTTGTTTCAGCTTGTTGCACATACCATCTAGTATTTCTAGTCCCCTACAGCCCACAGTAGATAGTAATATTTTCACCAGTCTTTCGTAACACTGCTAGCATCGACAATCTTAACACGGACTTTGTCCGTCATTGTTTTAGTTTGAGCTCGGTCTGTTTATAATATAGAACACCTAAACGTTTTTTGACGGTTTAATACAACAGCACGTGACGTGGTGTTGATCATTGTCCACTTTAAGTTGAGCAGACAGTTCAGATTGACCACGCAGCAAATTTGATAAAATATTGCTAAGAAATTGATGATGTGCAACTTTGCACATGAGTTTGTTTGTTTTTTACTTTGAACACGGACCAACGAACATTAGACGGAAAATTGGTGATGACCACTCCTTACCCCATCAACTCCCTCCCTCTCATCAACAAGAAGCGGATGACCAGAGTGGTCACCACCCTACCCCCACCACCTACTCCAGACGACTACGGCATCAGATGGCCAACAGATTTGAGGTATGCACGTGTACCATCCCCCACAACACACACAAGAGATCACAGATCTTCCCGCGTGATCTTTCAGTCTCCGCCTTGAAGTCTGCCGGCACTGTGTATTACCCAAGAGTGAGTGCCCTTTTAGTTTAACGGTGCAGGATTCCTGGTGGGATGCCGTTGTTGCGAGGAAGGAGGAGGAGGTGGGGGTGGTAATCGGCTAGGGGCGCGGCTAGCGTTAATTCGCCGTTTTGAAACCAATTGATACGTCCGCGTTGAACGAAGCATTGCCCCTTGACCTTTGATCTCCGTGCACACTTAGAAGTCTTTCTACTGTATTTACTTTTACATTTGTCCAGATATTTTTTTGTCATTTTTAAAAAAAAAACAATCAATAAATAGAACGGTTTGGTGAGTGTTTTTCATCCTCTAAATTAGCAGACGTTAATCTTGGCTATCCAAAGGGAACACAATTTAACTGGGACATTGATCACACGACAAGACACCTATCATCGCGCCCTCTGAGCCAGGTGATATGTAACGACATAACAAAGCAGACCAACGAATGCGGTTGTTTGTTATTTATCAGACAGGATGTCCCGTCTCATTACTCCGTGGTGTTACAGGTTTTGGTCAAGCGGTGTTTCCAGCATAAATATACAATTAGCATTAGCAACTTGGCAATGAGTGTAATAGAACTTGCGAGCCAAGAAGCGCGACTTCAACACTTTGTGGTCTGGGTAACAACCGTCTTTAATGATTCTCTATAATCAGCTTCTGTTACATAGTGAACCTTACATTAACAGCCCTCCATCCTCTCAGTTCGCCACCACACACACTACTACCATTCACATCACAAATCCCGTGCTTCATACTCAGTCCTCTCACACGCTCATACAATGTCAATACAACAAGACAACTCGTCTCTCACAATAATTTTGCGAATATTTTGCAGAACGTGCTAACAAAGTTTAAGCACGTTCTCGTCTCCGTCAAGTCCACCAAACAGCTTCAAATTAACTTAGAAGTAATATTTATCTGTAAAGAATTCCAACCGGGAATCCACGGAGATTTGATTAATATATTAATTATTGAACGGGAAAAACCCCGGATGGTTCTATCTATTAATAGAACCATCCGGGGTTTTTCCCGTTCAATAATATATTAATCAAATCTCCGTGGATTGGTAGGAAATCCACGGAGATTTGATTAATATATTATTGAACTGGAAAACCCCCGGATGGTTATATTAATAGATTTCTGCCAAGAAATGACAAGTTCCGGAGGCAAGAATTAAAGCCCTGCTCTAATGCCAGCCCATCCCAGACGCGAACCACAAAATATTAAACAGGGGGCAATTATTTGGGCAACAAATCTACAGAAAGAAACAAAAACTTTTAACCACAAGAAGAACTCTCGCGTCCACAAACTTAAAAACTACATGATGAAAACACCGCTCGCAACGCACGATTTTCAAAGCTCTCGAAGGCAAGATAAGGGCAAAAACCAAAAAAACCAAAAGAACCATGATCACTGTGCATACAAGTGAGCTGTTAACCGAGGCTGATTCACGAGATTCGTGAGAGGTGTTGTCAGGCAGATCCGAGAGATACCCTGAAAAACAACAACCTCTGAAAATAGGAATATTAGGTAAAGGGGAGACGGATGAACACACGCCCAGCCATCGTCATGCGGCATGTATCCACAATCATGGATATCTCCGTAGTCAATCTGTAGTACCACAGCAAGGCGTCGTGTATCCAAAATCATGGATATCTCCATTGTCCATCTGTAGTACCACAGCAGGGCATCATAGTGAGATATTTGTTTAGTGTTCGGTAGATTCGCCCCCACTGTAATCTTTATGGCGTCTTGGCACTGACGCGGCGACCCCCCGCCTCTCCGCTGCACTCTTCCCCTTTTAACCCACCCGAGGGTGTAATATTTGTAATCGTCGTGAAGTCAGGATCCGACCGAAGCCGAGGGTGGTGGGTGGTGTATGTGTGGTGGGGGGGTGGTGCTAACCCCAGTGATGTACGACCAGGCACTAGTGGGGTCAATGAAGTAGAGTCCGGAGGTAAGACAGCAAAGGGGGAAAAGCGCGTGGCAATAGCGAGTAAATCACACGGAAGCTACCGCGGTAATGAGGTGCAGGCAGTTGGTCCGCGAGTTTTTGCGAGCAGCTTTAACATCCACTCGGGGGATCAGCCCCGTGCCGACCGAGAGCTGCCTCGAGGGTAACAAATCTTTAGACATGTTAGTAACCGTTGTTCCCGGTGGGCGAAGTGAGTCTGGTTTAGGAGATGAGCTTATTTAAGGCAATGGGGGTATGTGAAGCTACCGCTATTTCAAGCCATGAGTGTATGCGATGGTACAGCTATTTCAGGTCATAAATGTGTATGATGGTTCAGCTATTTCAGGTCATGATTGTGTATGATGGTAAAGCTGTTTCAGGTCATGAATTTATGTGTATGATGGTCAGGGTTATATGTGTATGATGATCATGATTGTATGTGTATGATGGTCATGATTGTATGTGTATGATGGTCATGATTGTATGTGTATGATGGTCATGATTGTATGTGTATGATGGTCATGGTTGTATGTGTATGATGGTCATGGTTGTATGTGTATGATGGTCATGGTTGTATGTGTATGATGGTCATGGTACAACTCTGCTATGTCAGTGGCTTTCTGGCTTCCCATAACCCTAATACAGGTCAACAACGAACAGCCACCGTGGTGTTGTTTGGGGTGGGGGTGGGGGAGGAGACAGAAACCATTTTGACCACTTACAGAGGTTAATCAGAGCTAAACCTTCAACGGCCTCCCATTTTCAGGATGATATACAAACTTTTTTTTTTATATATAAACAAATTAGGTCTAAGCGCGATCTAGCCTCAAGCTTGGTCGGGATTTGAGGGAGGNGAGGGGGTCGGGTGGGGCGGGTAGTGGTGGTGGTGGTCTTGCAAGCACTCAGACGTGACACGTCACAGGAAACTATGCAAAGTTATACGCCGTGGATGCGGATTGAAATGTGGTGAATTCCAAGACCAGTCTCGCCTGGTTGTTCCAAGACTCGCCTGGTTGTTCCAAGAATCGCCTGGGCCTGGTTGTTCCAAGAATCGCCTGGGCCTGGTTGCTCCAAGACTTGCCTTGGCCTGGTTGGTTTCTCTATGGAGTTTGACCACAGTCACAGGACCCCCTAATTTTACTTCTGTGTAAGTGTAAGTCAGTGTAATTGGCAATTGTGCCTGAATGTAAGACAGCGCTGGCGATGTATTTGATAAGTTTTCCTGCTGTGAGTATGTAAGTCAGTGCTACATTATTATGTTGGAATGGTGAAGGCTGCTGTTGTATTGTAAGACGGTATTCCCTCTTTATAATAGACTATACCGTTGTAGTGTAAGTGTAAGACTTAATGCCCTTTTTATATAAGACTATACTTAAACCATTGTAGTGTAAGTGTAAGAATAGAAAGATGCTACTGACGTTATGTCAAACACTACAATTATCATGTGATAGTGAATAGTGAAAAAGAAAATCCTTTCATCCCAGGTGCCAAAAGATAAATTGAACGCCCACGGCAACATCTCAAGTCCGTTTACTCCAACAACACTCGGGGCGTGACACCCCTTTGAACAGCTCGCGCCGCCAGACAAGAATCCTCATCGCGATGCGCCACCTGGTGGCTCCCCGCCTCCACACGCCACCCCCTCCCCCCAATACCACCTATTCGCCACCAAGGAGGTTCTAGTTACCTAACTCCCCGGGACGTCATTAGGTAACTGTTGTCGTATTCCACGTAAGCACACGCTCGTCGTATTAAAAGGTCGGTCTCGCGACCCTTACGTAGTAAGGTCGCGTGTGTTTCCGATCATCCCGGGCGACGGTAAACCGAGGGAGCGAGTGCACCGTGAAACTGATCTTTACCGTCGTCTTGTTTTGTCAGCCGGGCTTCTATGTCATTTGTGCTTGACCTCCGGCGACACTGCGGCTCACTGGACGCTAACTGGACGGACAAGCGGATCAGCAAGAACACGTGGATTAAGGTAAGGGCACGGGCGGGTAGAGCTGGGATATCAATGGATCGGCCGAAATGGAGATTAAACAGCGGTTCTCAAAGTGGGGACCGCGGTACCCCAGGGGACAGCGAAGCGCTTACGGGTGGGATCGCCGAAAAACGAACGCATATTTAATTATATTTTATTTCGATAAAGGAGTCCACGAGCTATCTTACAATTCTGAAAGGAACCCCGCGCATGAAAATTTCCAAACGTTTGAGACTCGCCGTACTAAACTAAAAATGAACATAGTGTCGCATGCAAGACTCAACTTTTCGGCCCAGCTAAAAATTCAAAGAGGGCGTTTCGTTTCGCTTAGGAAAAACTTTTTTTTTTTTAAATAAAAAATAAATAAATATTTATAGGACACTGGTCTGAATTAGTCGTTCATATCTTGAGATAATCTTGAGATCACCAAATAAATTCACGCAGCTCATCCTCCAATTACATCATGCCATCTTTGCCCCCGAGGAAACAATTATCTCTTTATTATTACCTCTCATTGCATTAGGCGTCACCAACATCGCAAGAGACAAACTATTGTCCTGATGTCATTACCCAACGCTCCCATCAATCGTCCCCCATGAGTAAATAGAAAGGACACGCCTTTGATCTATTTTCCGTATATTACCCTAAAAGAATCGTTAGTCCTATCGAGACGACGGCACATTTCAAAACGAGGCTAAAGCCACTAACTACCAACAATTACGTTAGCAGGGTGAGCACGAGAAACTGAAGCACCCGAGAGGTCAAGGTTAATGACATTGTAAGGAGGGAATTATGGGAGTCAGTCCGTGCTTAACGGTGTTATGGTGTGGGAAGATGCGCTCTAAGGAGACCTTAGGAGACCAGGTCTTCTGGACCTGCTAATGCCGTGGCGTGCTCGTGCCGTGGCTCTGTCATTGCCGTGGCTCTGTCATTGCCGTGGCTCTGTCATTGCCGTGGCTCTGTCATTGCCAAGGCTCTGTCATTGCCAAGGCTCTGCTCATGCCGTGGCTCTACTAATGCCGTGGCCATGCGCGTGCCGTGGCTCTGCTCGTGCCGTGGCTCTGCTCGTGCCGTGGCTCTGCTCGTGCCATGGCTCTGCGCATGCCGTGGCTCTACTAATGCCGTAGCTCTGCTCGTACCGTGGCTCTGCTCGTACCGTGGCTCTGCTCGTGCCGTGGCTCTGCTCGTGCCGTGGCTCTGCTAATGCCGTGGCTCTACTAATGCCGTGGCTCTACTAATGCCGTGGCTCTGCTCGTGCCGTGGCTCTGCTAATGCCGTGGCTCTACTCATGCCGTGGCTCTGCTCATGCAGTGGCTCTAATAATGCCTTGGCTCTACTAATGCCGTGGCTCTACTCATGCCATGGCTCTACTAATGTCGTGGCTCTACTAATGTCGTGGCTCTAATAATGCCGTGGCTCTGCTCGTGCCGTGGCTCTGCGCATGCCATGGCTCTACTAATGTCGTGGCTCTGCTATTGCCGTGGCTCTGTCAATACCTTTCTTTTTTAAAAAAAACAACCTACAATATCAAAAGCTTGACTATAGTGACGCTTCTAACGCCCTCACTTCTCTTCACCCTGACTCCACAAATGTCTTCGTCTTCCCCCCTACCATCGCCCTAACTCTACTAGCGCCCTTCCCCCCGCTAACGCCCTGACTGTGCTAATGACCGCCGTTAATCAAAACAAAAAAACTCACGAGTCCTAACCCCTAAAAAATAAAAAAAATTCCACGCTTGAGTGACTTGGTCTGACGTGTGCGATACGCACGTGCGTGATAGTTTTACAACGTGTGCCGACTCAAGTAGAAGCTCAGAGCATTTACTGAGAGGGTGTGGGGTGTGGCCTCACTTTGGTTGGTGTTAGGAGGAAAGCGGGTTGGGGTGGTGTGGTTGTGTGGTGGGATGGTGGGTTGGTGTGGTTGTGTGGTGTGGTGGGTTGGTGTGGTGGGTTGGTGTGGTTGTGGTGGGTTGGTGTGGTGGGTTGGTGTGGTGGGTTGGTGTGGTGGGTTGGTGTGGTGGGTTGGTGTGGTTGTGTGGTGGGTTGGTGCGGTTGTGGTGGGTTGGTGTGGTGGGTCGGTGTGGTGCGGTTGTAGGGGATTGGTGTGGTTGTAGGGGATTGGTGTGGTTGTAGGGGATTGGTGTGGCGGGTCGGCGTTAATTTCTGACAAGAGGAAAGGTGCTAGTGCTAGGGGTTTCAGATCAGAGAGGAGAGAGTGGGGAATGTGGGTAGGGAGTAAGTAGGGCACATGTAGGGAGTGAGAAATCAGGGAATATGTAAATATGGGACAAGATGGTGAGTGTTTGTTTTCGCGATCAGCTGAGATTCGTTGTTTTCGTGCATGCGCGGGCTCACTGCAAGGGACATCACTCGATGCGACCTATACTTATGCCTTACCCGACGGCACTTGTGGTCAGAAAACACATCACGGCCCATACGTCCCTCTTCACCATCGCCCACACTCTTTACTCTAACCCGGGCGGGGTGGGGGGTGGCAGCACATATCAGTGCATTCAGACTTGAGCACGACTTAGTGTGTCCAAGAAATAATTAGGGCACACACGTCGGCTTCCCTGGTCATCGGGAAATAACGCTCCGAGTTGTTTCCGAACTAATTCATTACCGGGGATTAAGCCCCATTGGCCTCTCTCTCACGTTATCACGGGTTGCTTCCCTTGGACCATATCTCAAGATAAGCAGTCTGCGAGGTTATGGCCGGGCCATCGACCAGAGGCGACCCTCCTCCCGCAAAGATTTTGGGAGTGTGGGGTGGGGGGGGGGGCTCTTAAGGCAGTGATCTGTGCTTGTATCGTCTTGCCCAGTCGCCGGATTTAACCAACGTTTCAGCCATCATCAGTGGCGTAACGACGGCTTGGCATTGGGGCAGTTGCAAGGGCGCCGGGCCAGCGCCAGTTCAAAAGGGCGCCCCTAAATCTCTAATTTTTAAATTTTTATTTCAATATTTCAATTTTATCCTCGATAACAAAAAATTGAAATAATTAATTACTTATAAATATATTTCTATTAAACCATTCTACGTCAGACTACGTAATAATTGTCATAAATAAAATTAAGGAAATTCAATTTTTTTTCTTCTAACATTTGAAAAAGTCGCAAAGTTGTCAATTTATCACGGGCGCCAAAAATAAACTAGAAAATAACTAGCAAAGGGCGCCAAAAACCCAGTTGCGCCACTCTTTGAGGGTGTCAGTGTTGTAACAAGATAGTGCCTAGAAAC
>MUZC01000924.1:476568-490291 GCA_002072015.1 Radix auricularia
CCCCCCCCCCGCCCCAAACACACACACCGCCATCTAAAAAAATATTTTAATTACATTATTTTAAAAATTTTAATTCCGTTCATAATAGCAACCTACAGTCTTGTTTGATGTCATAGATCCTAGAATAGTCACCTCAATCAGATGCATTACTTTAATTCTCTTGGCGTTATAACCCAGACCAACACACCCTCACAGCGAGGATTTTGTTGTGTTCGCTTTTTAAAGGCTTTTTTTTTTTTGTCTCCCGAACTCCTCCTTACCAGACTTTGTCAACACTAAGAATACAGTAGATCTGATTAAATGTCCTGGGGTGGTGATGCATGGGGTTGTGGGGTCACATATGACTTGGGGTTGTGGGGTCACATTACGGTGTCGCAGAGTCTTCTGTACCCAGAACGCAAGTATACGTGCTCAAGATGACAATGCAGAGGGTATTATTGCCGAAAATGGGGATGGAGAGAGAGAGACCGAGAGAGAGATTGTGGTGGTTGAAGGGGGGGGGGTTCCCGTGAGAAAAACGCATCGTGTGATAGAAGGTAAAGTACTTGGGGAGATATTAGATCTGGGATCTGTCGTTGGCGATCTACAGCTTCCTCGGCTAATGGAATGAATCACTCAACGAGAGGGCTTCTCAAACAAGGAGTCGGTGGGATTTTTAAAATATTTCTGCGGTAATCTATTTCAAAAACAAAATTGGCGCATGTACAAAGAGTTTAAAGTTTAAAGCCGCTAAATAAACGAATAAGTTATCTAATTTTTTAAATAAAAATTTTGAAACGCCATTTCCCTTGAAACAAATTGCGTTCATATATTTGAAATGTCCGTCCTGTCTGTTCGAGCTTGCCCAAGCATCTACTCCTGAACCATACCAAATAGAGGGTTCGGGTCTTTTGCAAATATGTTAGAGGGGTCCCAGGATGTGCACGCGTCAAAAAAAAATTACCGTAAGGTTTACTGGATTTTTAAAAAAATCACTATTTTGTCAATTTTTTTGACAACCATAACATCTATCGGGTTGAAACAAAAACCAAACGGTAGCTATTAATATTTAGGACAAAAGTCGGAGAATGAATTTTTGAAAAATCTCTTTTCATTCAAATCCCGTAATTTTAGCTTCTGTTTTGTTTAGTTTCAGAATTATTGATTTGAAATTACTTTTAATGTAATCTAGAATGATAGTAAATTGGGTTTTCCCGCTTTGTGAATGCTAATGTTAGACCGATGCGCGATGCTCTTGTTGACACATTCTTGGTGTGACTCTAGAATGATTTCCCTTGAACAAAGAAAAAACAAAAACTAAAGAAAAAGCGGGAATTCTTTGTTGGAAATTGCTTTTAAAAACTCATTCGAGTTTTTAATAGTTGTTTTTTTTTTTTAAAAAACGGAAATTGATTAATATTAAACTAGATATTTCACAAAAATTATCTGCTTTCCCTTAAATGTCTAAATGAATCGCCGTTTATTTCATTCTCAGGGTTTCCTTGGCTTGTCTAAAAATAGCCGCTTCTCGACTCAATCACTTTCATTACATCAAAACTTCAAGGATCTACCTCACGCAGATGACGCCTTTCTGCATCTCCCCACGACCGACTGCCTATCAAATTTGAGAGCCCCTGACTCCTAGTGTAATCCCCACCTGCCAGATGTGCTCACCCCCACCCCGCCCGCAGCGGTTACATCGATTATACGAGCCCGAACTGCCACAATGTTCATTGAACTGTCACTTCTCGTTAGAAACTTAAACTCGTGAGTTTTCTCCACAGCACTCGTATTTTTTTTTCGTCCGTGGCTAAGCGGCGGCGAGGTTTGCAACAGGCAGCGTTAGGTTCGGACCTTCTGCGTATCGACTTTCAAAATTCTCCGTGGAAACCGAATCCATCGTGAACTTAATATGATTACATTTTAGTGGCTGCAATTTTTCTTCGTCCGCTTTTCTTGTAAGAGAGTTTTGTGTCCTTTTTAAGAATCCAAGTTAAGAAAAATTATGATACAATCTGAAGGTTTTTAGAAAATTTGATAAAGATTTATTTGTTTACAAAACATTCTGTGCATGTTGTTAATTCGACAATTCATTTTGTGTTTACATTAAACATAGGCAAAACCAGTCTCAGCAACCCTCGGATGACTAGAGTGGTCCTCGTCGAGTCGACGGACGAACGAACAACAACACGACCCAGTAAACTACGGTCCCACAGTGCCCACACGCAATTAAATCCCTTTGATGTCACCTCTCACAGACATTTACTTTACACGATGTCTTTGAACTTTTGTCGGTCTACTCACCAAGTCGTCACTACGGTTGGTGTCACCCGGGGCGGCCCGCCCCACCGCACCCCCTAGTGACGCCACTGGGTCTACTCACCCAGTCGTCAGCCGCGCTCTTCTGCAGACACGCGCATTCTCTGTGTTCCTAAGACACGAACTAAAAAATTTGGCGAAAGGTCATTCTCTTTTTGTGCAGCCAAACAATGGAATTCTCTTCCATTACACATCCGTAGTATTTCAACTACCAAGTCCTTCAAGACTGCACTTAAGACACATTTTTTTCAAAATGTATTTTCAAAATTTATGAAACATTTCTTGTAATGATTAACATAGCTGATGTATAACGTATTGTCATTTATGTAAGTAGTATGATATGAATGCTTATTTAATTAATTAACATATGTGTTATTATCTCCATGTAAAGCGCTGTGAGCCCGGCTCCTTGATAGTGTACTGCGCTATATAAAATATCAATTTATTATTATTATTATTTATCACCACTTACCAATACATGAGTTTTACTCCAATAATTTTAAACTCCTACAAAAATTGAACTTATCACTTTCAATGCCTCATGGAACATAGAAAAGAACGATGAATTGATTTTTTTTTTTAAGCGTTTTTTTTTTTTTTTTTGGTGTTTTTTTTATCTACACTTTTATCGCATTTCAATAGGGTGAAAGTTATGGCACTTCAATTCGATGTTTTCCCAATATTTCATAACAAAACTTTAGGTACACAGGGGAGGACAACTCTTGGCCTAATAGGCACATGCAGGAGCCCGGGGCTAGAGTCGCGGCTCGTTGGACAGGGCACTTGACATAATGGGGGACGGGGTGCTAAATTGGGCATGAAATGGTGAGGTGGAAAGAAGAAAAGTGGAACATTTAATGAGAGTACACGGAAACAGAATTAAAATTTGGGGTGGGGTGGGGGAGAGAGTTAAAGAAGAAGGAAAGAGAATGTGCGAGATGAGAGAGAGAGAGGAGGGAGGAGGGAGAGGACGAAGGTAATAAGGCGAGATAAAATGAAGACTGGATTATAGAAAAATATGGAAAATATGAAATGAGAGATAGTGAGCGAGAGAGAAAGAGTGAGAGAGAGAGGGTGGGATGGAGAAAAGGAGAGTGCTGAAGAGAGATTAGCAAATGAAGGCCCCATATATAACATCCCCGACGGCAATACAAACGCGTAATTTGGCATCAGTGTGGCGCCATTGTGCATACACGGGCCAAGGACGAGGGTTATGGTGAGGGGGAAAAACACAAATACGTGCTGGAAATTATGAATAGTGATGCCAGAGACAGGGGAAAACAACAAGGGAAAATATAATTGGCGGGTCGCAGGGGTGTAAAGGTGGCGTGAGGGGTGGTGAGCGGGGCGTAAACACCCGGTAATTCCACACCTCGTGGGGGTGAGATGGGGTAATAAGACTAATGCGAGGGGTTTCCTGGACGCAGTGTTTAGGGGTGTCCCAAAAAAACACGAAAGTTCACGAGAGTTATAAATAAAGATGTAGCAGTATTGCGGCTTATTAAACAATTGAGCCCTTTGACTGTGCAACAACTGCCTTTAGTAGTCTTTCTCCGTGCATTTTATAGTCACGAGTTCACCTGGCTAAACACTCTCTACCCTCCTAGCCGAACTATAGTACTCTTTGCAATGCAGTCACCCAAGGTCAAGCGTTAAATCATGTCTGTTTCAGACGCCAATATTTTTATTCAATCCCCGCATAGAGCGATGCACTTTTCTAGTCGCAAAGTCAAATAAAAATCGTAGGTGTATGTTTATTTTATTTCTTAAAACAATTTAATTCTTTCGACTATTTAAACAGTTGAAATAAAAACAAAAACAAAAGTGCTTCAGAAATAAATTTATAACGAAATAAAATAGCAAAACAAAAATTTTTAAAATGAAATGGGGGGAAAAAAACAAGGGAGACAATTAACGCCTGCTTTTAACGTCATTAGCTTTGAACACACGCAGACGACTCGGTAACGAGTTCTGGCCCGCGGGGGAAATCAAACAATCAAACAAGTCTATTTTAGCACGTCTGCTTAGAACACCTTACAGGAGAAAGATTCCTTAAGCCAAAAAAATCAATAAATAAATAAAAATAACAATTTTTCAAAAAATAATAAAAAAAGATTTTTTTTCTCCATAATTAAGAAAATAATAATTACAGAGCTGTTTGACACTTGAAATTAGAACCCCTAGTGGGGGTGTGGGAAATTGGGGGAAAGGGTGAGTAAATAGTGCTAAAATTCACGTCCGTTGCGACATTAAATTTCATGGTTAAATGATGAAACAATTCATCCTCAGCACAAAATATACCGGGAAATTGATCAGGGAAGCTAAATTTACAATAATTATACATTGAATGCTAAAAAAATACTTAAAGACACAATATTAACATGTGTCAATATTGACTTTCAAAAAAAAAAAAAGGATGATTTTATAACTATCATGACAACTGACAATATCACGCTTAGCCATTGGCGCCATAATGCACATGGCTGCTTCTCTAGGGGACTAGTTTAATGACCCAATTCTGAGAGGGCACAATTGTAACTCCACGTTAAGGTTCAGGTCTCGTGACTACGAGTTCACAGTCGTGCAAACATGCTACATGGTAGCACTCGTTCTACAGGTGAGAGAACACACTACATGGTATTAACACTCGTTATATAGGTGAGCAAACATACTACATGGTAGCACTCGTTCTACAGGTGAGATAACACACTACATGGTAGCACTCGTTCTACAGGTGAGAGAACACACTACATGGTAGCACTCTTTCTACAGGTACAATAAAAGGCTTTTATTTAGAATGGCACGCATTAACTGCATCCATTCAGAACACGCTCAACCGCTCAGTGTTTCCATTGAGAGTATGACCACACACACGATGTTGACAAATTACAGATGCTGGTTTGGAGGGTAAAAACGAATGGCTGCACTTTATTTAGAATGAACCGCAAGATTTTTAAAATTTAATATCATAAACATTTTCTGCCCTCATTTCCTGTAGCAGGTGGAGCACATATTTTTATAGCAGGTGGAGCACATATTTTTATAGCAGGTGGAGCACATATTTTTATAGCAGGTGGAGCACAGGTGGAGCACATATTTTTATAGCAGGTGGAGCACATATTTTTATAGCAGGTGGAGCACATATTTTTATAGCAGGTGGGGCACATATTTTTTAAACTGAGGTTAGTTCCAAATGGGTATACGCCCATCGGCGAACATGGGGTTGGAATCACCCGGTGCGGTCTGCACCCCCTAGTGATACGCCACTGGGTACCACCATAATAAGAGGTGCGTGCAGACGGGTTGCGTTAGAGTGTTGGGGCTAAGTCGTGGTTTAGGTGAGACTTCAATTACGTAACAGTTATTTGATTGTTAAACAAGCTCCATTGACAATGGTTATCAAAACTAGTTTATTGCCCGTCAAAAGTGACAGAAGTTTTCAAATAAATATATCTCAGCTGAAATCAATTTATTAAATAATCAGAAAATGTGGAGACAAAGAGAGAAAAGTTAAATCTCATTTCCATATTGAACAATTTTATGCGGACGTTCGGAAATAGTTATTTTTGGTGCAGTCATTTATTTTTCAAGGCTTCTTTTTAAAGCGGTGCGGTGCGTTGCTTACTAAAATTAGCTGCGTTAGAACGGACATACATAGCAAATAATGTATATTGATTATCTAGTGGTAATCGGGGCAGTAGTTTGGCTCCTACACATTTTTTAACGGAAGATTTTATTTAAACAAAAATAATAAACAAACAAAAAATAGTGACAATAGATAAACTTAATTTATTTGTTGGGGAACAGTTCCCCTTCCCTCCCACCCCGCCCCGAACAAAGGAAAGGGGAGGAAAGAAAGTTGCCTCCCCCACCCCCACCCCCCAAAGTAAAGTCCACCGAAATGGCTTTTGTGTGTGTGTGTGTGTGTTGTTTTTTTTTTAACAACGCCTATTGAGTTATTACGGACAGGCTCTAAGAGTTATAACATGACTTACTTCTTTTCCAGAGAGCACCATCCACAGTAAGGGTCACCGTCCGACAGACAACTGCTGCAAGAGTCCGACTGGCTGCACGTCTCTACGGCCAGCTTGGTCACCTGGGTCGGGATGGACACAAGAAATAGCCAGTTAGGGACGTTGGTGTCACGTGATACAGCGGCGGACGCAGGGCGTGGGTAGTCAGTGTACGTTCCAGAGAAATCATTTTTAACATTTCGTACATTTAAAAAGCAAAATGTTTACATGAATGAAGTCAGCCAACAATCACAGTAGAGCAGGGGAGATAATAGACTGCTTATTAGGACAATGAGAGAGCATGTGCGCGTGCGAGTGAAAGATAGAGACAGAGAGAGAGAGAGAGGGGGTACGGAGGAGGAAGAGAGAGAGGGAAACAAGCCACGCCCCCTGCAAACATATGACCCCATCAACTGACAAACGCAAGGCACGCCCCCTGCAAACATATGGACCCATCTACTGACAAACGCAAACCACGCCCCTGCAAACATATGGACCCATCTACTGACAAACACAAGCCACGCCCCCAGCAAACATGGACCCATCTACTTACAAACCCAAGCCACGCCCCTGCAAAAAATATGGACCCATCTACTGGCAAACACAAGCCACGCCCCCTGCAAACATATGGACCAATCTACTGACAAACACAAGCCACGCCCCATGCAAACATATGGAACCATCTATTGACAAACACAAGCCACGCTCCCTGCAAACATATGGAGCCATCTACTGACAAACGCAAGCCACGCCCCTGCAATTATATGGATCTATCTTTCGCCCTGGAAACAATAGACAATCCCATCACCTCACGCAGGTTCACCCAACATGTCTGGAACAACACACAGCCGCAATAAAATTTCTTGATTACCTCGTTTCTCCCCCCGCCATGTGAGGGGGGGGGGCAACAAGGTCAAGGACATTTTAATAACGTATTCGATATATGACTTTTTTGTGTCTACATTTTCTTTATCATTTTACGGGGGAGGGGGGAGGAAAAATACGAAACAAGACATGAGGGCCCCCCCCCCAATACTTTATTTTATCCTCTAATAGAAAAGTTTATCTCAAATATTGATCTGGCGAGAAGGGGTGACCTCTACGTGGTTCGCCAGACGAGTAAGGTCGTGGAGCAGACCACGACCCGAAACCGACAAACCCCTGGCTTGGACAGCCAAAGATCGTTGTTAGGCGCTAGGTGCTAGTCATATATGATTACAGTCGCTGTACGGATCTTAGGCAAAGCATTTAGATGCAATGCCGATGATGAAAACCAAAGTACCCGTTGAGGGTCGGGTTACTCCGAAGCGACCGTTTCGTCCCCCTCATTTAACTAGCAACGCTGTTGAGCGGTGCCGGTTTAGGGTCAGGAGCGCCAGTACGGAATAGCAAAAGGTACCGCTAGGAAACGCTTTTGGCCGCCAGCTCTGAGGAAACCTTCCGGTGGGGTTTAAACCCTAGTTAGGTCAGTGATGATCCCCACGCTTTGCGGCGATCTAAACTATATAGACTCGTAAGCTTTGCCGTGGTGGCGCCAAAGTGATACTATGTTGATAGCGAGTCACAGTAGGGAAATTCCACACCTCCCTCGGGAGGCACACTTTAGTGGGAGGCGTTTTCGGCCCAGTGCCCTGGACGCCCAGGCGGCCGCTTGTAGCAGCGACCGCTCCGGGGGGGGGGGCTTCTCAGTCTTTACGTCCCTTAGGGGGCCAGAGGGCTGAGGGGGTTTTCCGGGAAGCCCCATGAAGAGCGCAGGCTCGGGACTGCTGATTTTCTTCCACATGTAGGATTTTATCTCAAATATTGATCAATTTGTAGGAGTCTCAGGTTTTCAGACAAATTTTGGACGAATTTTGATGTTGTTTCTTCCTTAACGATTCCGATTTTTTTTTTAATGTGGAAAAATGAGTCAATAATGTGATGTTGGGTTCAAAGTGATGAATTTAAGATAATTACATCTTGTTTGACTTCTAAAGAGAGTCACTTGCTAGTGGCCAGTGAGTGATCTACACATAGTGTCTTGGCGGTGATTCGGTGTTCTAGTCTTGGGTTAGTCCCCTTGTCTTGGGTTAGTCCCCTTGTCTTGGGTTAGTCCCCTTGTCTTGGGCCATAGTCACCGTGTCTTGGATTAGCTCCACTTGTCTTGGGTTACAGTCCCCTAGTCTTGGGTTACAGTCCCCTTGTCTTGGGTTACAGTCCCCTTGTCTTGGGTTACAGTCCCCTTATCTTGGGTTACAGTCACCGTGTCTTGGGTTAGTCCCCTTGCCTTGGGTAACAGTCCCCTTGTCTTGGGTTACAGTCCCCTTGTCTTGGGTTACAGTCCCCTTGTCTTGGGTTACAGTCCCCTTGTCTTGGGTTACAGTCACCGTATCTTGGGTTACAGTCCCCTTGTCTTGGGTTACAGTCCCCTTGTCTTGGGTTACAGTTCCCTTGTCTTGGGTTAGTCCCCTTGTCTTGGGTTAGTCCTCTTGTCTTGGGTTAGTCCCCTTGTCTTGGGTTAGTCCCCTTGTCTTGGGTTAGTCCCATTGTCTAAGGTTATAGTCACCGTGTCTTGGATTAGCTCCACTTGTCTAGGATTAGTCCATTTGTCTTGGGTTACAGTCCCCTTGTCTTGAGTTAGTTTCCTTGTCTTGAGTTTGTCGCCTTGTCTTGGATTAGACCCCAGCCCCCACCCCCACCCCCCGTCTTGCATTAGTCACCTTGTCTCGGTTTACAGCTCATTTTGTTCCCTATTGATTGGGCCACACATGTCCAACACTTGCTTGGGGCTGTTAATTAAATTGTCCTAAGGCCATCCAATTTGTGCTGGTCACCCAATTCCACACTGGGCCCTGGGGTGTCGCTGGACTCGAGCTTTGTTCTGACTGTTGGTGCGTGAGTACTTGTAGCCTGTGGTCAGTCTGTGAAGTTTTTTGTTGTTGTTGCTGGGTCCACAGTGTGAAAATGTGAACACAAGAAGGCGTGCATGAAAAGGTGTGTTGAGGTAGCAGAGACCCAACAGGTGACATGACAGGTATGTTGAGGTAGCAAAGACCCAACAGGTGACATGACAGGTATGTTGAGGTAGCAAAGACCCAACAGGTGACATGACGGTTATGTTGAGTAGCAGATACCCAACAGGTGACATGACAGGTGTGTTGAGTAGCAGATACCCAACAGGTGACATGTCGGGTATGTTGAGGTAGCTGAGACCCAACAGGTGACATGACGGGTATGTTGAGGTAGCAGAGACCCAACAGGTGACATGACGGGTATGTTGAGGTAGCAGAGACCCAACAGGTGACATGACGGGTATGTTGAGGTAGCAGAGAGCCAACAGGTGACATGACAGGTATGTTGAGGTAGTAGAGACCCAAAAGGTGACATGACAGGTATGTTGAGGTAGTAGAGACCCAACAGGTGACATGACAGGTATGTTGAGGTAGCAGAGACCCAACAGGTGACATGACGGGTATGTTGAGGTAGCAGAGATCCAACAGGTGACATGACGGGTATGTTGAGGTAGTAGAGACCCAAAAGGTGACATGACGGGTATGTTGAGGTAGCAGAGACCGAACAGGTGACATGACAGGTATGTTGAGGTAGCAGAGACCCAACAGGTGACATGACGGGTATGTTGAGATAGCAGAGACCCAACAGGTGACATGACGAGAGCCGGTACAACCAATAGGACTGAGTACAGTCATTTATTTTATTTTATCTGAAAGAATGTCCACTGCAAGAAAATCTGGTTGTCGTCCAGAGGCGTCAGTAGAGAGGGTACGGGGGTTGAGGACCGCACCGGGTGACACCATCACATGGGGAAACAACAAAATGTAAAATTCTGTAAGTTCCCCTTACAGGTCAGTGCGGTAAATCGTGAGGGGGTGAAAACATAAGTTGCCGCACTGGGTGACACCAACCATAGAGACGCCTCTGCTGTCAACAACTACGAGTTACCGCACCGAGTAACAGCAGTGATAGTAACGACACTGTCGTGACCAACTTATCAAAAAGGAAAATTACCTTACAAAAATGGTACATTTTATAGTTTATAATTTGAGCTATTTCCTTCAATACAGACAAAAATTCAGACAAAAGGTCATTTTTTTAAAAAGTTCAATATCTCGATGCTGCAAATATAGACAACCCGAGCAGCATAACCCCAAAATAGATTTGCTTCTGCACCACATCAAAGTTGACGTGTCCGACAATTTTCAATTCAGATCGGCGACATCTTTAATGATCGGAATTCACAAGTGGAAAATCGGTAGACAATTTTCAGCTTTGCCGAGGGTGTGGCGAGGGCGAATGATCGAGCAGTGAGGGAGGGTCACTGACCTAACATGCCAATCATATCACGTTTGTCTGACCAAGAGTTGACACTGACAGCGGAGTAATTCTCTATATGGGACTAAAGCTGTCTGGGGTACTCGACTGAAACAAACGTCTGCTCTGACTCACTAAAAGGTGTGGGGATATGGAGAGGGGAGGGGGGTAAAAAAGCAATCGGTATAGGGTATGGAACTTACTCCCACTGACAATCAGACTGAAGGCAAGTAGAGTGTAAAAAGTTATGCTATTGTCGTGGAGTAAACATGCGCCCTGAGGTGGGAGTCGTTGAACGGTTGCATTGTTGATTGTAGGAATTGTTGGAATTGATGATTGTTGGTATTGTTAGAATTGTTGATCGGCCTTAACACACGTTCATTCCTTCATTTAAACACAAAATACCTGGACGAGGCCCCGTCCAATTATCCTCCCCACCTTAGCACCATTTTTTCCCCCAGCGTTCCCATGAAAAATTAAACGCACTATCTAAGCCCAAGTTTAAGAAAGAATATAGAGTGTCTGATATATTTAGCGCATACTGCCATGTACGCTGGAATTCTACAAATAACTTTTAACTTACTAACACAGAGAAGGCAATTTGGGCTGACACTGATTCACAATCTCCAGTTAAAGAGTTAAAATTAAACCCGATTATACATACCATAGCTCAATACCCTTTACCGCTAGCGGACGATTCTTATTTTGGAAAAAAAACACCCAAAACCACAAATCAAATAACTAACAAATATACGACAGCAATGTGAGACCATTCCACCAACGAACTTGCAGATTTCTTCTTTTTCCATACCCCCCCCCCCGCGTGTTTTTCCGTTAAATTAAAATACATTTGTTTAGCGGTATGTCCCGTGGACAGAAATCAATTAGGCCACTTGTCCCCATAATGTCCCCTGTACCCACGACTCCTTTGTCCCGCGTCTCAATCTGGAACTGTTCCGTGGGACATCGGGTCGACTACAGGCGGCCATGTTGACTCTCTCCCCTTGGTCTGCAAACACCGGCCAGGGGAGGTAATCGGTCGACTTATTTCAAATCACATCCGCTTTTGTTTTTACAAAGAACCGGCGCTTGAGTTGGCAATGTTTGGGGAAAAAAACGTTTCTCGAGGTAGAAAAAAAAATACAAACAAAACAAACAGCAAAAAAAAAATCATGGACATCCGGAACGAAATGCATAGAGGGAGGGGAAAAAACACCACCAAAAAAAAAACAAAAAAAACAAGGAGTTCCGGTGATTTTTAGTGGCTGCCTGATGGGTAAGGGAGATAACAGGAGATGAAAGCAAACACACAGAGGCGCTCACAAGAGAAGGATTGAACAACAACATTAGATTTGGCGAAGTGATACCAATGCAATGGTATTATTATTAATATTTTATTTTTATTTTTATAAGAAAGGTGATGAACAAGGTTCGGGGGGAAAAAAACCCGTCCACTCTGTACGATATTTTGGATACCATCTTTCTGGAGGAAGTTTTGACAACTTGTGGAATCATGCCCCACACGCGACTGCTGCATCATTTATTTTAACATCTATTTCGGTCTGTGATCCTTTTATTATTGTTTTGTCCTCTCTTAATCGTCTACGATCGCCAGAAGCAGAAGGTGACCGCATCCAGCGCTGTTGTTATTCTCGAACCATTATCCCCCCCCCCCCCAAGCTGACCACCACCCCACCGACGTCACGCGGTAACGGAAGAATGTCTTAGTTCTTATTTTATTAGCCTCCCATTTTTATTTTGTATTGCGGGGTTTCCTATCTACCAGCAGACAACTCCCGCCACATTTGGGTTACAATCAATGCCCCCAGAGACATATTTGTGAACAGAGAGATATGTACTGAACGGCTGGCGTTAGGGTTCTATTCAATGTTCTTAAAGAGATAAAGCGGTCCATCTCATGTAATGGTCAATCTATTCTAATGTCATGTCAGTCTGATGTCATGTCAGTCTGATAATATGTCAGTCTGATACTATCTCAGTCTAGTGCCATGTTGTTCAGACGTTCTTTAATCTATCTCAAAAAGAAATTTGTATAATAGAAGAAAAACTATTTAAAAAAATAACTCGACGAAAAAAAACACACTATTTGCAATGAATTAATTTTCCTATAGATCTAATTTAAAAAAACCAGTCTAGTTTATTATTATTATTATTTCAAAAACATTATTTCTTTATTTAATTTTTAAATTCTTTTTTATTGAACAATCCCCACCACGAAAACCTTTTCACGTCTGCCCAAGATCAATGACGTAACTCGTGTCACCGGAAGCTGAGGAAATATTTTTTCCAATAAATCTCACCTGCTTGTTAAGTCAGACACTCTGGACAGAACTTTCTAGCCACCCCACCCCCGACCCACCAAACAACACCTATGCAACGATAATTTAATCCTATCACCAAAGGCGTCCCCACCTTCCTTCTATTAATGGTGCTAAAGTCAAGTTTAAGCCAATCGTAATTTTTTTTAATTGTCTGGAATGTGTGACAGATCAAGGCGATACCACAATGGTCAGCGAAGGTGCGATTACCGTACGATGTTGCACTTTCAACCTCACCTGACAGCGGAGACACTGAACATGTAATCCCATAAGTGGCATGTCAGGGGTCAATGTACGCTGTCAACCGAACACTGGCCGGCCACTTACCGCGCACTTTCAAGTTATAGGTAAACTGACGTGACATGCCAGTGGGGGCTGACAAATAGACAACCGACGCCCCAGTGGGGATGGTTGGGGTGGGGGTTCTTTCTCTATGACATTTTAGATCACCATCGATTTCATTTTGTGGAAATGTAACAAAATTAGTTGTAACTGCCGCCGTTGTTACATCCCCAGTTCAATGTAGGGAAATTACGTCATTCTGGAGTGGAGCGATTGGATTGATAAGATAAGATTGGATTGATATGATAAGATTGGATTGATAAGATAAGATTGGATTGATATGATAAGATTGGATTGATAAGATAAGATTGGATTGATATGCTAAGATTGGATTGATATGATAAGATTGGATTGATATGATAAAATTGGATTGATAAGATAATATTGGATTGATATGATAAGATTGGATTGATAAGATAAGAT